>JBBYHK010100591.1:0-41526 GCA_038382065.1 Adansonia grandidieri | reverse complement strand
TGAAGCCAAATATGAACAAAAATGCCATTGCCAAGTGTTTCAAAACCTTTTTATGAAATTTCCAAAAGTTCATTTCACAATACTTTTAAGAAGAGGGAGTTTTATTGAAAATCTTTAAATGACAAAGGGGGAGTTTTACAAGTAAGTTTAGCTTAAGTTTTGTCATATCAAAAAGGCAGAGATTGTTAGCTATATTAGCTTTGAATTAATCCTAGTTTTAATATAACTAAAACTTAAGCTTAATTAACTTATGTTTAATTATTTTCGAGATTAGTATTTTTCCATAAAATATTTTGTAAACACTTTGAAAAATACTAGAAAGTGTTTTAACTCCTTCAAGCACTCAAAAATGCGTTCTTAATACACATTTTTATATAAAACATTTTTGACATAAGTTTTACATGTTTTTAAGTCATGAAAAACCTTTTAAAATTGATTTTCATGTGAATGTATTGATACACTATGTATGCATCGATACAACACTTGGTAGTAGCTAAATAACCTTAAAATATAGAAATCATTATTCATGTATCAACACAGAGCATTTTGTATCGATACAGGACTATTCATACATCGAGATAGATCTTTCTGTATCGATACAAGACTGTTTAACGGTCATATTTTGGACCGTTAAACATAATGTATCGATACCCACTTAATTATATCGATACAGAGGCACGAGGAACAATGGGAAATAACATTTTAAAGGCTCCAATAGCTATATTCCTTCACCAAATGTTCCCAATGGCTAAAATCATGATCAAGGCTATAAATAAGCCACTCTAACACCCTCAACAAGAAGAAGAACCAAGAGATTATGCTTAGAGTCATATCTTTCTTTTTCCTAATCATTTTGCTAAGTAGTTTGTCTTTGTATAGGATTAATTTTCTTATTTTTGTATCCTTCATTTTGTATCTTTAGATACATATTCACTTTGAGCCAAAAATCTTGTAAACACCTAACTTTTAGAGGTTTTATTTGTTTACACTCAAATCCTTATAAAAAGGGGAGGTTACTACTTAGCCAATGAAAAGTAGAGAAGGTTTCTACTTAGCTTTCAAAAGTAGTGAGAGAGGGTTCTATCTTAGCCACAAAAGATAAGAGGTAGAGGTTTTTATCTTAGCTGTAAAAGATAGAGAATGTAAAGGTTATACCTTGTCCTTAAAAGATAGACAATTCAAGTTAGTGAATTATGGAAATCTGAGGCAAGTGAAGCCGAGGTAGCGGACGTAGGCAATTAAGGCCGAACCTCTATAAATCTTTGAGTTTGCTTCTCTTTCCCTTGTCTTTAGTTGTTTATTTCTATTCACTAACTTACACTCTAAAGTTTGTTGTTTATATTTCTTAATTTTATTTATCAAAGTTTTAATTTACTAAAATTTTGAGAAATCAATTCACCCCCTTCTGATTTTATTCACCACTAAAAGGTCTAACACTTTTGATTTTGAAGCAGTATCCATTCTGATAGTTTTTTCTTACTTCATTGCTTCAAACCTGTGAATTTTTCTATTTTTCATTCATTTTCTTTTTAAATCGAAAGCCTAAAAACATTTTCAAAAATTGTAAAGAATCTTTTTGGTGGTAAAGGGCTAGTCTTTAATCTGACTTTCTCTTTACAGAAAAAATTGTTCTTACTCTCTAAGGAATTTGAATTATGATGCACCAATGTCATCTAACGACTGAAAGAGAATGGTATGATAAGGAATGTGTGGGGGATGCCCCATGTGCTCACTTTTCCTTTCCTGATTGGGCACCATAAACTCATTCTCCTCATTGGGATTAAAGAATTGATGCATTGGTTTCATAAGAAAAGCTTTATTTCCTACCATTTTTTAGAATCAAAGTTCATCTTTCAAGTGGGATAAACACGTATTCACATAATAATATCATTTCTTTTCATTATTCGATACCATAAGCTTATTCTACTCATTCAGATAAATGACATTGATGTTTTGGTTTGATAAAAAATGTTTCACTGTCCACCATTTTATATAATTAAAGTTCGTTTGTCAATTTGGACAAACACAGATTCACATAATAATTTCCTTTCTTTTCATGATGAGGAACCATAAACCCATTCAGCTTATTAGGATAAATAACATAGATGCTTTGGTTTCATAAGAAAAGCTTCTTTTTCCACCATTTTTTGAATTAAAGTTTTTTTGCAAGTTCAGGTTAACACGGATTCACATGATAATCTCTTTTCTTTTCAAGATCAGGTACCATAAGCTCATTCTACTCATTGGGATAAATGACACTGATGCTTTGGTTTCAATAAAAAAGTTTCTTTTTCTACCAATTTTAGAATTAAAGTTTGTTTGTCAATTTGGATAAACACAGATTCACATAATAATCACCTTCTTTTCCCTAATTGGGCACTGTAAACTCATTCTCTTTATTAGGATAAAAGAATTGAAGCTTTGGTTTTAAAAGAAAAACTTCACTTCCCACCATTTTTTAGAATCAAAGTTTGCCTTTCAATTAGGACAAACACAGATTCATATAGTATCCTTTCTTTTCATTATTCGATACCATAGGCTCATTCTACTCATTTGGATAAATGACATTAATGCTTTGCTTTCATAAAAAAAGCTTTAATTTCCACCATTTTAAAGAATTAAAGTCCATCTGTCAATTTGGATAAACACAGATTTACAAAATAATCTCCTTTTATTTCATGATTGGGCACCATGAACACATTCTCCTTATTGGGAAAATGATATTGATACTTTGGTTTCATAAGAAAAGCTTCTCTTTCTACCATATTTAAAAATTAAAGTTCGTTTTTCAAATCGGATAAAAATAGATTAACATAATAATTTCCTTTCTTTTCATGATGAGGAACCATAAATCCATTCTCCTCATTAGGATAAATGACATTGATGCTTTGGTTTCATAAGAAAAGCTTCTTTTTCTACCAATTTTAGAGTTAAAGTTTGTCTGTTAGTTTGGATAAAAATGGATTCACATAATAATCACCTTTTTTTTCCCTAATTGGGCACTGTAAACTCATTCTTTTCATTGGGATAAAAGAACTAATGCTTTAGTTTCATAAGAAAAACTTCACTTCCCACCATTTTTTAGAATCAATGTTTATCTTTAAACTAAGATAAACACGAATTCACATAATATCCTTTCTTTTCATTATTCGATCCCATAAGCTTATTCTATGCATTTGGGTAAATGACATTGATCCTTTGGTTTCACAAAAAAAGCTTTATCTTCCACCATGTTACAGAATTAAATTTCATCTGTCAATTTAGAAAAACATAGATTTATAAAATAATCTTTTTCCATTTCATGGTTGGGCACCATAAAGACATTCTTTTTATTGGGATAAATCATATTGTTGCTTTAGTTTCATAAAAAAAGCTTCTCTTTCTACCATTTTTAAAAATTAAAGTTCATCTGTCAATTCGGATAAAAATGAATTAATGTAATAATCTCCTTTATTTTCATAATAACGAACACTAGACTCATTCTCTTTATTGGGATAAATGACATTGATGCTTTGGTTTCATAAGAAAAGTTTCTCTTTCTACCATTTTTTGAATTAAAATTCATTTGTTAATTCGAATAAACATGGATTATATAATAATCTCATTTCCTTTCATGATTGGGTACCATAAGCTCATTTTACTCTATGGGATAAATGACAATGATGCTTTGGTTTCATAAAAAAAGCTTATCTTTCTACCAATTTTAGAATTAAGGTTTGTCTGTCAATTGGAATAAACACGGATTCACATAATAATCACCTTTCTTTTCCTGATTGGGCACCATAAACTCATTGGGATAAACATGGATTCACAGAATAATCGATTTTCTTTTCTTTATTCGGTCTCGTAAGCTTATTCTACTCATTCAGATAAATGACATTGATGCTTTGGTTTCATAAAAAGGCATTCACTTTCCACCATTTTATATAATTTAAGCTTGTTTGTCAAATGGGACAACTATAGATTCATATAATACTCCCTTCTTTTCATGATAAGGAACCATAAAGTCATTCTCCTTATTGGGATAAATGACATTGATGCTTTGGTTTCATAAGAAAAGGTTCTTTTTCTACCATTTTTTGAATTAAAGTTCATCTGTCAATTCAGATAAACACGAATTCACATAATAATCTCCTTTCTTTCTATAATTGTGTACCATAAGCTTATTCTACTTATTAGGATAAATGAGATTTATGCTTTGGTTTCATAAGAAAATCTTCTCTTTCTACCAATTTTAGAGTTAAAATTCATCTATCAATTCAGATAAACACGGATTCACTAATAGTCACCTTTCTTTTATTGATTGGGCACCGTAAACTCATTCTCCTAATTGGGATAAAAGAACTGATACTTTGGTTTCATATGAAAAACTTCACTTCCGATCATTTTTTAGAATCAACGTTCATCTTTTAACTAGGATAAACACGATTCACGTAATATCTATTCTTTTCAATTTTTAGTACCATAAGGTCATTCGACTTATTTGGAAAAATGATATTGATGCTTTGGTTTCATAAGAAAAGCTTATATTTTTACCAATTTTAGAGTTAAAGTTTGTCTGTTAGTTTGGATAAAAAATGTATTCACATAATAATCACCTTTCTTTTCCTAATTGAGCACCATAAACTCATTCTCGTCATTGGGATAAAAGAATTGATACTTTGGTTTCATAAGAAAAACTTCACTTTCCACCATTTTTTAGAATCAATGTTCATCTTTCAACTAGGATAAACACAGATTCACATAGTATCCTTTCTTTTCATTATTCGATACCATAAGCTCGTTCTACTTTTTCGGATAAATGACATTGATGCCTTGGTTTCATAAAAAAAGCTTCATTGTCCATCATTTTATAGAATTAAATCTCGTCTGTCAATTTAGACAAACACAGATTTACTAAATAATCTCATTTTATTTCATGATTAGGCACCATAAGCACATTCTCTTTGTTGGGATAAATGATATTAATGCTTTGGTTTCATAGGAAAAACTTCTTTTTTTCCACCATTTTTTTAATTAAAGTTCATCTGTTAATTCGAATAAATACGATTCACACAATAATCTCCTTTCTTTTCATGATTAAGTACCATAAGCTTGTTCTACCCATTAAGATAAATGACATTGATGCTTTGGTTTCATAAGAAAAGCTTCTATTTCTACCAATTTTAGAATTAAAGTTCGTCTGTAAATTTTGATAAACACAGATTCACATAATAATCACATTTCTTTTCCTGATCGGGCATGGTAAACTTATTCACCTCATTGGGATAAAAGAACTGATGCTTTGGTTACATTAGAAAAACTTCACTTCCCACCTTTTTTATGTTTTAACTTGGATAAACATGGATTCACATAATATCCTTTCTTTTAATTATTCGGGACCATAAGCTCATTCTACTCATTTGGATAAATGACATTGATCCTTTGGTTTCATAAAAAATCATCACTTTCCACCATTTTATAGAATTAAAGTTCATTTGTCAATTTGGATAAACACAGATTTACAAAATAATCTCCATTCATTTCATGGTGGGCACCATAAACATATTCTCCTTATTGGGATAAATGATGTTGTTGCTTTAGTTTCATAAGAAAAGCTTCTGTATCTACCATTTTTAAAAATTAAAATTCATCTGTCAATTCAGATAAAAACAGATCAACATAATAATCTCATTTCTTTTCATGATGAGGAACAATAGACTCATTTTCCTTATTGGGATAAATGATATTGATGGTTTGGTTTCATAAGAAAATATTCTCTTTCTACCATTTTTTGAATTAAAGTTCATTTGTCAATTTGGATAAACATGGATTCATATAACAATCACCTTTCCTTTCATGATTGGGTACTATAAGCTCGTTCTACTCATTGGGATAAATGACATTAATGATTTGGTTTCATAAGAAAAAGCTTATCTTTCTACCAATTTTAGAATTAAAGTTCATCTATCAGTTAGGATAAACATAGATTCACATAATATCACCTTTCTTTCCCTGATTGGGTGCCATAAACTAATTCTCCTCATTAGGATAAAAGAACTAATGCTTTGGTTTAATAAGAAAAACTTCATTTCCCACCATTTTTTAGAATCAAAGTTCATCTTTCATGTGGGAAAAACATAGATTCATATAATAATCTCTTTTTTTTTGTTATTCGGTACCATAAGCTCGTTCTACTCATTCAGATAAATGACATTGATCCTTTGGTTTCATAAAAAAAAAGCTTCACTTTCCACCATTTTATAGAATTAAAGTTCGTCTGTCAAATTGGACAAACGTAGATTTACTAAATAATCTCCTTTCATTTCATGGTTGGGCACAATAAACACATTCTCCTTATTGGGATAAATGAGATTGTTGCTTTAGTTTCATAAGGAAAGCTTCTATATCTACTATGTTTAAAAATTACTGTTTGTCTGTCAATTTAGATAAAAATAGATCAACATAATAATCTCATTTCTTTTCATGATGAGGAAGAATAGACTCATTTCCTTATTGGGATAAATGACATTGATGCTTTGGCTTTATAAGAAAAACTTCTCTTTCTACCATTTTATGAATTAAAGTTCGTTTGTCAATTCGGATAAACATGGATTCATATAATAATCTCTTTTCTTTTCATGATTTGGTATTTAAGCTCATTCTACTCATTGGGATAAATGACATTAATGCTTTGGTTTCCTAAGAAAAGCTTCTCTTTCCACCAATTTTAAAGTCAAAGTTCATCTGTTAGTTGGATAAACATGGATTCACATAATAATCACCTTTTTTTTCCTAATTGGGCACCGTAAACTCATTCTTCTTATTGGGATAAAGGAACTGATGCTTTTGTTTCATAAGAAAAACTTCACTTCCCACCATTTTTTAGAATCAATGTTCATCTTTCAACTAGGATAAACATGAATTCACATAACATCCTTTCTTTTCACTATTCGGTACCATAAGCTCATTTTACGCATTTGGGTAAATGACATTGATGCTTGGTTCATAAACAAAGCTTCACTTTCCACCATTTTATAGAATTAAAGTTTATCTTTCGATTTGGAAAAACACATATTTATAAAATAATCTCCTTTAATTTCATGGTTGGGCATCATAAACACATTCTTCTTATTGGGATAAATGATGTTGTTACCTTAGTTTCATAGTAAAAGCTTCTTTTTCTATATTTTTAAAAATTAAAGTTTGCTTGTTAATTCAGATAAAAACGGATTAACATAATCTCCTTTCTTTTTATGATAAGGAACACTAGACTCATTCTTCTTATTTGGATAAATGACATTGATGCTTTGGTTTCATAAGAAAAGCTTCTCTTTTTATAATTTTTTGAATTAAAGTTCATTTGTCAATTCAAATAAACACGGATTATTTATTAATCACCTTTCCTTTCAAGATTGGGTACCATAAACTCATTCTACTCTTTGGGATAAATGACATTGATGCTTTGGTTTCATAAGAAAAGCTTATCTTTCTACCAATTTTAGAATTAAAGTTCATCTATCATTTGGGATAAACACGGATTCACATAATAATCACCTTTCTTTTCCTGATTGGGCACCATAAACTTATTCTCCTTATTGAGATAAAAGAACTAATGCTTTGGTTTCATAAGGAAAACTTCACTTCCCACCATTTTTTAGAATCAAAATTCATTTTTCAAGTGGGATAAACATGGATTCACATAATATTCTATTTTCTTTTCATTATTCAGTACCATAAGCTTGTTTTGCTCATTCAAATAAGTGACATTGATGCTTTGGTTTCATGAAAAAAGGTTCACTTTCCACCATTTTATATAATTAAAGTTCATCTGTCAATTTGGACAAACACAAATTCACTTAATAATCTCCTTTGTTTTCATAATGAAGAACCATAAACTCATTCTCCTTATTGGGATAAATGATATCGACGCTTTGGTTTCATAGGACAAGCTTCTTTTTGTACCATTTTTTGAATTAAAGCTTGTCTGTCAATTCAGATAAATAGGGATTCACATAATAATCTCATTTCTTTTCATGATTGTGTATCACAAGCTCATTCAATGCATTAGGATAAATGACATTTATGCTTTGGTTTCATAACAAAAGCTTTTCTTTCTACCAATTTTAGAGTTACAGTTCGTCTATCAATTCAGATAAAAATGGATTCACATAATAATCATCTTACTTTAACTGATTGGGCACTGTAAACTCATTTTCCTCATTAGGATAAAAGAACTGATGATTTGGTTTCGTAAGAAAAGCTTCACTTCCCATAATTTTGTAGAATCAAAGTTTATCTTTCAACTAGGATAAACACAATTCACGTAATATCCTTTCTTTTTAATATTCGGTACCATAACGTTCTACTTATTTGGATAAATGACATTGGTGCTTTGGCTTCATAAAAAAGCTTCACTTTTCACTGTTTCATAGAATTAAAGTTCATCTATTAATTTGGACAAACACAGATTTATAAAATAATCTCCTTTCATTTCATGATTGGGCACCATCAATAAATTCTCCTTATTGGGATAAATGATATTGATGCTTTGATTTCATAAGAAAAACTTCTCTTTCTACCATTTTTAACAATTAAAGTTCATTTGTCAATTTGGATAAAAATAGATTAACATAATAATCTCTTTTCTTTTCATGATGAGGAACCATAAATCCATTCACCTTATTCGGACTAATGTCAATAATGCTTTGGTTTCATAAGAAAAGCTTCTCTTCCTACCATTTTTTTAATTAAAGTTCATCTGTCAATTCGGATAAACATGGATTCATATAATAGTCTCATTTTTTTCATGATTGGGTACCATAAGCTTGTTCTGCTTATTGGGATAAATGACATTGATACTTTGGTTTCGTAAGAAGAGCTTCTCTTTCTACCAATTTTAAAATTAAAGCTTGTCTGTCAATTGGGATAAACACAGATTCACATAATAAACACCTTTCTTTTCCTGACTAGGCACCATAAACTCAATCTCCTCATTGGGACAAATGAATTGATGCTTTAGTTTCATATGAAAAACTTCAGTTCCTACTATTTTTTAGAATAAATGTTCATCTTTCAACTAGGATAAACATAGTTTCAAATAATATTCTTTATTTTCATTATTCGGTACCATAAGCTCGTTCTACTCATTTGGATAAATGACATTGATGCTTTGGTTTCATTAAAAAAGCTTTACTTTCCATCATTTTATAGAATTAAAGTTCATCTGTCAATTTGGACAAACACAGATTTACAAAATAATCTCCTTTCATTTCGTGATTGGGTACCATAAACACATTCTCTTTATTGGGATAAAGGATATTGATGCTTTGGTTTCATAAGAAAAGCCTTTTTTTCTACCATTTTTTAATTAAAGTTCACTGTTAATTCGAATAAACACGATTCATATAATAATCTACTTTCTTTTCATGATTATGTACCATAAGCTCATTCTACTCATTAGGATAAATGACATTGATGCTTAGGTTTCATAAGAAAAGCTTCTCTTTCTACCAATTTTAGAATTAAAGTTCTTGTATCAATTTTCATAAGCATGGATTCACATAATAATCACATTTCTTCTCCTGATTGGGCACCATAAATTTATTCACCTCATTGGGATAAAAGAACTAATGCTTTGGTTTTAATTAGAAAAACTTCACTTCCCACCATTGTTTAGAACCAAAGTTCATTTTTCAATTAGGATAAACACGGATTCACATAATATCCTTTTTTTTTCATTATTCTGTACCATAAGCTCATTCTACTCATTAGGATAAATGACATTGATGCTTAGGTTTCATAAGAAAAGCTTCTCTTTCTACCAATTTTAGAATTAAAGTTCTTGTATCAATTTTGATAAGCATGGATTCATATAATAATCATATTTCTTTTCTTGATTGGGCACCATAAACTTATTCACCTCATTGGGATAAAAGAACTAATGCTTTGGTTTTAATTAAAAAAACTTTACTTCCCACCATTTTTTAGAACCAAAGTTCATTTTTCAATTGGAATAAACACGGATTCACATAATATCCTTTCTTTTCATTATTCTGTACCATAAGCTCATTCTACTCATTTGGATAAATGACATTGATGCTTTGGTTTCATCAAAAAGCTTCACTTTCCATTGTTTTATAGAATTAAAGTTCATCTATTATTTTAGACAAACACAGATTTAGAAAATAATTTCCTTTTATTTTATGATTGGGTAACATCAACAAATTCTCCTTATTGGGATAAATGATATTGATGCTTTGATTTCGTAAGAAAAGCTTCTCTTTCTACCATTTTTAAAAATTAAAGTTCGTCTATCAATTCGGATAAAAATAGATTAACATAATAATCTTCTTTCTTTTCATGATGAGGAGCCATAAATCCATTCTTCTTATTGGGATAAATGACATTCATGGTTTGGTTTCATAAGAAAAGCTTTTCTTTCTACCATTTTTTGAGTTAAAGTTCGTTTGTCAATTTGGATAAACACGGATTCATATAATAATCTCATTTCTTTTCATTATTGGGTACCATAAGCTCGTTCTGTTCTTTAGGATAAATGACATTGATGCTTTGGTTTCATAAGAAAAGCTTCTCTTTCTACCAATTTTAGAATCAAAGTTCGTCTGTCAATTGGGATAAACATGGATTCACATAATAATCACTTTTTTTTCCTGATTGTGCACCATAAACTCATTTTCCTCATTGAGATAAAAGAACTAATGCTTTGGTTTCACAAGAAAAACTTCACTTCCCTCCATTTTTTAGAATCAAAGTTCATTTTTTAAGTAGGATAAACATAGATTCGCATAATAATCTATTTTTCTTTTCATTATTCGGTACCATAAGCTCATTCTACTCATTCAGATAAATGATATTAATGCTTTAGTTTCATAAAAAATGCTTCACTTTCCACCATTTTATATAATTAAAGTTTGTTTGTCAATTTGGACAAACACAGATTAGCATAATAATCTCCTTTCTTTTCATGTGAGGAACCATAAACTCATTCTTCTTATTGGGATAAATGACATTGATGCTTTGGGTACATAAGAAAAGCTTTTCTACCATTTTTTGAATTAAAGTTCATATGTCAATTCGGTTAAAAACGGATTCACATAATAATCTTCTTTCTTTTAATGATTGTGTACCATAAGCTCATTCTATTCATTAGGATAAATGACATTTATGCTTTGGTTTCATAAGAAAACTCCTCTTTCTACCAATTTTAGAGTTAAAATTTGTCTGTCAATTCGAATAAACACAGATTCACATAATAATCACCATTCTTTTACTGATTGGGCACCGTAAACTCATTCTCCTAATTGGGATAAAAGAACTAATGCATTGGTTTCATAAGAAAAACTTCACTTCCCACCATTTTTTAGAATCAAAGTTCATCTTTCAACTAGGATAAACACGATTCACATAATATCCTTTCTTTTCAATTTTCGCTACCATAAGGTCATTCTACTAATTTGGAAAAATGACATTGATTCTTTAGTTTCATAAGAAAAGCTTTTCTTTCTACCAATTTTAGAGCTAAAGTTCATCTGTTGGTTTCGATAAAAATAGATTCACAGAATAATCACCTTTCTTTCCCTAATTAGGCACCATAAACTCATCATTGGGATAAAAGAACTGATGCTTTAGTTTCATAAGAAAAACTTCACTTCCCCCCAGTTTTTAGAATCAATATTCATCTTTCAACTGGGATAAATACGGATTCATATAATATCCTTTTTTTTCATTATTCGGTACCATAAACTCATTCTACTCATTTGGATAAATGACACTGATACTTTGGTTTCATAAAAAAAGCTTCATTGTCCAACATTTTATAGAATCAAAGTTCGTCTATCAATTTAGACAAACATAGATTTACAAAATAATCTCATTTCATTCCATTATTGGGCACCATATTCTCTTTATTGGGATAAATGATATTGATGCTTTAGTTTCATAAGAAAAACTTCTTTTTCTATCATTTTTTTAATTAAAGTTCATCTGTTAATTCGGATAAACACGATTCACATAAGAATCTCCATCCTTTATTATTATGTACCATAAGCTCGTTCTACTGATTAAGATAAATGACACTAATGCTTTGGTTTCATAAGAAAAGCATATATTTCTACCAATTTTAGAATTAAAGTTCATCTATCAATTTTGATAAACACGGATTCACATAATAATCACATTTATTTTCCTACTCGGGCACAGTAAATTCATTCACCTTATTGGGATAAAAGAACTGATGCTTTGGTTTCAATAGAAATACCTCACTTCCTACCATTTTTTAGAATCAAAGTTCATTTTTCAACTTGGACAAACACAGATTCACATAATATCATTTCTTTTTGTTATTCGATACCATAAATTCATTCTAGTTATTTGGATAAATGACATTGATCCTTTGGTTTCATAAAAAAAGCTTTACTTTCCACCATTTTATAGAATTAAAGTTTGTCTGTCAATTTGGACAAACACAGATTTACAAAATAATCTTCTTTCATTTTATGGTTGGGCACCATAAACACATTATGCTTATTGGGATGAATGATATTGTTGCTTTAGTTTCATAAGAAAAGCTTCTGTATCTGCCATTTTTAAAAATTAAAGTTCGTCTATCAATTTGGATAAAACGGATCAACATAATAATCTCATTTCTTTTCATGATGAGGAACAATAGACTTACTCTCCTTATTGGGATAAATGACATTGATGCTTTGGTTTCATAAGAAAAGCTTCTTTTTCTACCATTTTTTAAATTAAAGTTCATTTGTCAATTCGGATAAACATGGATTCATATAATAATCACCTTTCCTTTCATGATTAGGTACCATAAGCTCTTTCTACTCGTTGAGATAAATGACATTGATGATTTGGTTTCACAAGAAAAGCTTATCTTTCTACCAATTTTAGAATTAAAGTTCATCTGTCAATTAGTATAAACACGGATTCATATAATAATTACCTTTTTTCTTGATTGGGTCCCATAAACTTATTCTCCTTATTGGGATAAAAGAACTAATGCTTTGGTTTCGTAAGAAAAACTTCATTTCCCACTATTTTTTAGAATCAAAGTTCATTTTTCATGTTGGATAGACACATATTCACAAAATAATCTCTTCGCTTTTCATTATTCGATACCATAAAATCATTCTACTCATTCAAATAAATGACACTGATGCTTTGGATTTATAAAAAAAGCTTCACTTTCCACCATTTTATAGAATTAGAGTTCATCAATCAATTTGGACAAACACAGATTTACAAAATAATCTCCTTTTATTTCTTGGTTGGGCACAATAAACACATTCTCCTTATTGGGATAAATGAGATTGTTGCTTTAGTTTCCTAAGAAAAGCTTTTGTATCTACCATGTTTACAAATTAAAGTTTGTCTGTTAATTTGGATAAAAACAGATCAACATAATAATATCGTTTCTTTTCATGATGAGGAAGAATAGACTCATTCTCCTTATTGGGATAAATGACATTGATGCTTTATCTTTATAAGAAAACCTCCTCTTTCTACCATTTTATGAATTAAAGTTCGTTTCTCAATTCGGATAAACATGGATTCATATAATAATCTCTTTTCTTTTCATGATTGGGTACTTAAGCTCATTCTACTTATTGGGATAAATGACATTAATGCTTTGGTTTCCTAAGAAAAGCTTCTCTTTTTACCAATTTTATAGTTAAAGTTCATTTGTCAGTTTGGATAAACATAGATTCATATAATAATTACCTTTTTTTTCCTAATTAGGCACTGTAAACTCATTCTTCTTATTGGGATAAAAGAACTGATGCTTTGGTTTCATAAGAAAAACTTCACTTCCACCATTTTTTAGAATCAATGTTCATCTTTCAACTAGGATAAACACGAAATCAAATAACATCCTTTCTTTTCAGTATTCGATACCATAAGCTCATTCTACGCATTTGGGTAAATGACATTGATGCTTTGGTTTCATAAAAAAGCTTCCCCTTCCACCATTTTACAAAATTAAAGTTCATCTTTTAATTTGGAAAAACACAGATTTATAAAATAATCTCCTTTAATTTCATGGTTGGGCACCATAAATACATTCTCCTTATTGGGATAAATGATGTTGTTGCATTAGTTTCATAATAAAAGCTTCCCTTTCGATATTTTTAAAAATTAAAGTTTGTTTGTTAATCCAGATAAAAACGGATTAACATAATAATCTCCTTTCTTTTCATGATAAGGAATACCAGACTCATTCTCCTTATTAGGATAAATGTTATTGATGCTTTGGTTTCATAAGAAAAGCTTCTCTTTTTACAATGTTTTGAATTAAAGTTTGTTTTTCAATTCGAATAAACACAGATTATATATTAATCACCTTTCCTTTCAAGATTGGGTACGATAAGATCATTCTACTCTTTGGGGTAAATGACATTGATGCTTTGGTTTCATAAGAAAAGCTTATCTTTCTACCAATTTTAGAATTAAAGTTCATCTGTCATTTGGGATAAACACGAATTCACATAATAATCACCTTTCTTTTCCTGATTGGGCACCATAAACTTATTCTCCTTATTGAGATAAAAAGAATGAATGCTTTGGTTTCATAAGAAAAACTTCACTTCCCACCATTTTTTAGAATCAAAATTCATTTTTCAAGTGGGATAAACATAGATTCACATAATATTCTATTTTTTTTCCATTATTCAATACCGTAAGCTTGTTCTGCTCATTCAAATAAGTGACAATGATGCTTTGGTTTTATAAAAAAAACCTCACTTTCCACCATTTTTTATAATTAAAGTTCGTCTATCAATTTGGACAAACACAAATTCACATAATAATCTCCTTTGCTTTCATGATGAAGAACCATAAACTCATTCTCTTTATTGGGATAAATGACATTGACGCTTTGGTTTCGTAAGGAAAGCTTCTTTTTTTACCATCTTTTTGAATTAAAGCTCATCTGTCAATTCAAATAAATAGGGATTAACATAATAATCTCATTTTTTTTCATGATTTTGTATCACAAGCTTATTCAATTCATTAGGATAAATGACAATTATGCTTTGGTTTCATAACAAAAGCTTTTCTTTCTACCAATTTTAGAGTTAAAGTTCGTCTGTCAATTCAAATAAAAATGGATTCACATAATAATCATCTTACTTTTACTGATTGGGCATTGTAAAATCATTCTCCTAATTGGGAAAAAGAACTGATGCTTTGGTTTCGTAAGAAAAAGTTCACTTCCTATAATTTTGTAGAATCAAGTTCATATTTCAGCTAGGATAAACACGATTCACGTAATATCCTTTGTTTTTAATATTTGGTACCATAACATTCTACTAATTTGGATAAATGACATTGGTGCTTTGGCTTATAAAAAAGCTTCACTTTCCACTGTTTCATAGAATTAAAGTTTATCTATTAATTTCGACAAACACAGATTTATAAAATAATCTCCTTTCATTTTATGATTAGGCATTATCAACAAATTCTCCTTATTGGGATAAATGATATTGATGCTTTGGTGCCATAAGAAAAGCTTCCCTTTCTACCATTTTTAAAAATTAAAGTTCATCTATCAATTTAGATAAAAATGGATTACCATAATAATCTCCTTTCTTTTCACGATGAGGAACCATAAATCCATTCTCCTTATTCAAACAAATGTCAATAATGCTGGTTTCATAAGAAAAGCTTCTCTTCCTACTATTTTTTTAATTAAAGTTCGTCTGTCAATTCGGATAAACACGGATTCATATAATTTTTATCATTTTTTTCATGATTGGGTACTATAAGCTCATTCTGCTTATTGGGATAGATGACATTGATGCTTTGGTTTCATAAGGAGAGCTTCTTTTTCTACCAATTTTAGAATTAAAGCTCGTCTGTCAATTGGGATAAACACAAATTCACATAATAAACACCTTTCTTTTCCTGATTGGGCACCATAAACTCAATCTCCCCATTGGGACAAATGAATTGATGCTTTGGTTTCATATGTAAAACTTCACTTCCCACTATTTTTTAGAATCAATGTTCATCTTTCAACTGGGATAAACATAGTTTCACATAATATCCTTTCTTTTCATTATTTGACACCATAAGCTAATTCTACTCATTTAGATAAATGACATTGATGCTTTGGTTTCATAAAAAAACGCTTTACTTTCCATTATTTTATAGAATTAAAGTTCTTCTGTCAAATTGGATGAACACAGATTTACAAAATAATCTTCTTTCATTTCATGATTGGGCACCATAAACACATTCTCTTTGTTGGGATAAAGGATATTGATGCTTTGGTTTCATAAGAAAAGCTTCTTTTTCTACCATTTTTTAATTAAAGTTCACTGTTAATTCAGATAACATGATTCACATAATAATCTGCTTTTTCTTCATGATTATGTACCATAAGCTTATTCTACTCATTAGATAAATGACGTTCATGCTTAGGTTTCATAAGAAAAGCTTCTCTTTCTACCAATTTTAGAATTAAAGTTCTTGTATCAATTTTGATAAGCATGGATTCACATAATAATCACATTTCTTTTCCTGATTGGGCACTGTAAACTTATTCACCTCATTAGGACAAAAGAACTAATGCTTTGGTTTTAATTAGAAAAACTTCACTTCCCACCATTTTTTAGAACCAAAGTTCATCTTTCAATTGGGATAAACATGGATTCACATAATATCCTTTCTTTTCATTATTTCATACCATAAGCTCGTTCTACTCATTTGGATAAATGACATTGATGCTTTGGTTTCATAAAAAAGCTTCACCTTCCATGTTTTATAGAATTAAAGTTTGTCTATTATTTTAGACAAACACAGATTTAGAAAATAATCTCCTTTCATTTCATGATTGGGCACCATCGACAAATTCTCCTTATTGGGATAAATAATATTGATGCTTTGGTTTCGTAAGAAAAGCTTCTCTTTCTATCATTTTTAAAAATTAAAGTTCGTCTATCAATTCGGATAAAAATGGATTAACATAATAATCTTCTTTCTTTTCATGATGAGGAGCCATAAATCCATTCTTATATTGGGATAAATGACATTAATGGTTTGGTTTCGTAAGAAAAGCTTTTCTTTCTACCATTTTTTGATTTAAGTTCGTCTGTCATTTCGGATAAACATAGATTCATATAATAATCTCATTTCTTTTCATTATTGGGTGCCATAAGCTCGTTCTACTCTTTGGGAGAAATGACATTGATGCTTTGGTTTCATAAGAAAAGCTTCTCTTTCTACCAATTTTATAATTAAAGTTCATCTATCAATTGGGATAAATACAGATTCACATAATAATTACTTTTTTTTCCTTATTAGGTAGTATAAACTCATTCTCCTCATTTGGATAAAAGAGCTGATAGTTTGGTTTCATAAGAAAAGCTTCACTTCCTACCATTTTTTAGAATCAAAGTTCGTTTTTCAAGTGGGATAAATATGGATTCACACAATAATCTCTTTTCTTTTCATTATTCGGTACCATAAGCTCGTTCTACTCATTATGACAAATGACATTGATGCTTTGGTTTCATAAAAAGGGCTTCACTTTCCACCATTTTATGTAATTGCAGTTCATCTATCAATTTGGACAAACGCAGATACACATAATAATCTCTTTTTTTTTCATGATGATGAACCATAAACTCATTTTCCTAATTAGGATAAAAGACATTGATGCTTTGGTTTCATAAGAAAAGCTTTTTTTTCTACCATTTTATGAATTAAAGTTCATTTGTCAATTTAGATAAACACAGATTCACATAATAGTCTCATTTCTTTTCATGATTGCATGCCATAAGCTTGTTCTACTCATTAGGATAAATGACATTGATGCTTTGGTTTCATAAGAAAATCTCTGCTTTCTACCAATTTAGAATTAAAATTCATCTACCAATTGGGATAAACACGGATTCACATAATAATCACCTTTTTTTCCTGATTGGGCACCATAAACTCATTCCCCTCATTGGGATAAAAGAACTTATGCTTTGGTTTCATCAGAAAAACTTTACTTCCAACCATTTTTTAGAATCAAAGTTCATCTTTCAATTGGGATAAACACGGATTCACTTAATAATCTCCTTTCTTTTTTTGATGAGAAACCATAAACCCATTCTCCTCATTGGGTGATATTGATGCTTTGGTTTCATAAGAAAAGCTTCTCTCTATACCATTTTTAGTATTAAAATTCGTCTGTTAATCCAAATAAAAGCAGATTCACATAATAATCTCCCTTCTTTTCATAATGAAGAACCATAAACTCATTCTACTCATTGGGATAAATGACATTGATGCTTTGGTTTTATAAAAAAAACTTGTTTTTCTACTTTTTTTGAATTAAAGTTTGTCTTTCAATTCAGATAAACATGGATTCACATAATAATCTCCTTTCTTTTCATGATTATATACCATAAGCTCGTTCTACTTATTGGGATAAATGACATTGACGCTTTAGTTTCATAAGAAAAGCTTATCTTTCTACCAACTTTAGAATTAAAGTTCATCTGTCAATTGGAACAAACACTAATTCACATAGTAATCACCTTTCTTTTCCTTATTGGGCACCATAAACTCATTCTCCTTAATGGGATAAAAGAACTAACGCTTTGGTTTCCTAAGAAAAACTTCACTTCCCACCATTTTTTGAAATCAAAATTTGTCTTTCAATTGGCGTAAACACGGATTCACATAATAATCTCCTTTCTTTTCATTATTCGGTACCATAAGCTTATTCTCCTTTTTCAAATAAATGACATTGATGCTTTGGTTTCATAACAAAAGCTTTACTTTCCACCATTTTATAGAATTAAAGTTCATCTGTCAATTTGGACAAGCACAGATTCATATAACAATCTCTTTTCTTTTCATGATGAGGAACCATAGACTTATTCTCCTCATTGAGATAAATAACACTGATGCTTTGGTTTTATAAGAAAAGTTTCCCTTTCTACCATTTTTAGAATTAAAGCTAATATGTAAATTAGGATAAACATAAATTCATATAATAATCTCCATTTTTTTCATGATTGGGTACCATAAACTAAATCTCATCATTGGGATGGATGACATTGATGCTTTGATTTCATTAGAAAACTTGACTTCCCTCCATTTTATAAAATGAAAGCTCATTTGTCAATTGGGATAAACACGTATTCATGTTATAATCTCCCTCCTTTTCATGATGAGGAACCATAAACTCATTCTTTTCATTGGGATAAATGACATTGATGCTTGGTTTTATGAGAAAAGCTTATCTTTCTACCATTTTTAGAATTAAAGCTTGTTTGTCAATTGGGATAAACATGAATTTATATAATGATCTCTTTTCTTTTCATGATTGGGCACCATAAACTAATTATCATCATTGGGATAGATGACATTGATGCTTTGATTTTATAAGAAAAACTTAACTTCCCTTTATTTTTAAAATCAATGTTTGTCTGTTAATTAGGATAAACATGCATTTGCAAAATAATCTCCTTCCTTTTGATGATGAGGAACCATAAACTCAATCTCCTCATTGGGATAAATGACATTGATGCTTTGATTTCACAAGAAAAGCTTTTCTTTCTACCATTTTTAGGATTAAGTTCGTTTGTCAATTCAAATAAACACGGATTCATATAATAATCTCCTTTCTTTTAATGATTGGGTACCATAAGCTCATTCTACTCATTGGGATAAATAGCATTGATGCTTTGGTTTCATAAGAAAAACTTCACTTCCCACCATTTTTTAGAATCAAAGTTCATCTTTCAATTAGGATAAACACAAATTCACATAATAATCTCCTTTCAATTCATTAGTCAGTACCATAAGCTCGTTATGCTTATTCAGATAAATGACATTGATGTTTTGGTTTCATAAAAAAAAGCTTCACTTTCCACCATTTTCTAGAATTAAAGTTCATCCATCAATTTGGATAAAACATGGATTCACATAATAATCTTCTTTCTTTTCATGATGAGGAACCATAAACTCATTCTCCTTATTTGGATAGATGGCATTGATGCTTTGGTTTCATAGGAAAAGCTTCTCTTTCTACCATTTTTAGAATTAAAGCATGGCTGTTAATTGGGATAAAAATGGATTCACATAATAATCTCCTTTCTTTACATGATTAGGCACCATAAACTAATTCTTGTCATTGAGATAGATGACATTGATGCTTTGGTTTTATAAGAAAAACCTTACTTCCCACCATTTTTGAGAATCAAAGTTCATCTTCCAATTGGGGTAAGCATGATTCACATAGCATTCTCCTTTCTTTTAATGATGAGGAACCATAAACTCATTCTCCTCATTGGGATAAATAACATTGATGCTTTCATTTCAAAGAAAAACTTCTTTTTCTAAGACTTTTAGAATTAAAGTTTATCTGTCAATTAGGATAAACATGGATTCACATAATAATCTCCTTTCTTTTAATGATTGGGTACCATAAGCTTATTCTAGTTATTATGATAAATGACATTAATGCTTTGGTTTCATAAGAGAAACTTCACTTCCTAGCATTTTCTAGATTCAAAGTTCGTTTTTCAACTAGGATAAACATGGATTCAAATAATAATCTCTGCTTTTTTTATGATTTGGCACCATAAAATCATTCTCCTCATTAGGATAAATGAATTAATGCTTTGGTTTCATAAGAATAACTTCGCTTCCCACCATTTTTGAGAATGAAAGTTCGTCTTTCAATTTAGTTAAATATGGACTCACATAATAGTCTCCTTTCTTTTCATTATTCAGTACCATAAGCTTGTTCCACTCATTTAGATAAATGACACTGATGCTTTGGTTTCATAGAAAAAGCTTCACTTTCTACCATTTTATAGAATTAAAGTTCGTTTGTCAATTTGGACAAACATAGATCTATATAATAATCTCCTTTCTTTTCATGATGAGGAACCATAAACTCATTCCCCTCATTAGCTTAAATGACATTGATGCTTTGGTTTCATAAGACAAGCTTCTTTTTCTATCATTTTTAGAATTTAAGCTCGTCTGTCAATTGGGATAAAAATGGATTCACATAATAATCTCCTTTATTTTCATGGTTGGGCACCATAAACTAATTATCCTCATTGGGATAGATGACATTGATGCTTTGGTTTCAAAAGAAAAACTTCATTTCCTACCATTTTTTAAAATCAATGTTCGTCTGTCAATTAGGATAAACATGCCTTCACATAATAATCTCCGTTCTTTTCATGATGAGGAACCATACGCTCAATCTCTTCATTAGGTTAAATGACATTGATGCTTTGGTTTCATCAGAAAACTTCTTTTTTCACCATTTTTTAAAATCAAACTTTGTCTGTCGATTGGGATAAACATGCATATACACAATAATCTCCTTTCTTTTCATGATGAGGAACCATAAACTCATTCTCTTCATTGGGATAAAATGACATTGATGCTTTGGTTTCATAGGAAAAGCTTCTCATTTTACCATTTTAAGAATTAAAGCTCTTCTGTCAATTGGGATAAATATGGATTCACCTAATAATCTCTTCTATTTTCATGATTGGGCTGCATAAACTAATCCTCCTCATTAGGATAGATGACATTGATGCTTTGGTTTCAGAAGAAAAACTTCACTTCCCACCATTTTTTAAGATCAAAGTTTATTTGTCAATTAGGATAAACGCGTCTTCACATAATAATCTCCTTTCTTTTCATGTTAAGGAACCATAAACTCATTCTATTCATTGGGATAAATGACATTGATGCTTTGGTTTCATAAGAAAAGCTTCTCTTTTCACCATTTTTACATTAAAGCTCGTTTGTCAATTAGGATAAACACGGATCCACATAATAATCTTCTTTCTTTTCAAGGTGAGGAGCCATAATCATTCTCCTCATTAGGATAAATGATATTGATGCTTTGGTTTCGTAAAAAAAATTACTTCCCACTATTTTTTAAAATCAAAGTTCATTTGTCTATTGGGATAAGCACAGATTCACGTAATAATCTCCTTTCTTTTCATTATGAGGAACCATAAACTCATTCCCCTCATTAGGATAAATGACAGTAATGCTTTGGTTTCACAAGACAAGCTTCTCTTTTTACAATTTTTAGAGTTAAAGCTTTTCTGCTAATTATGATAAACACGGATTCATATAATAATTTCCTTCTTTTTTCATGATTGGGCTCTATAAACTAATTCTCCTCGTTGGGATAAAGGACATTGATACTTTGGTTTTAGAGGAAAAACTCCACTTCCCACCATGTTTTAAAATCAAAGTTCGTCTGTCAATTAGGATAAAGACGCATTCACATAATAATCTCCTTTCTTTTCATTATGAGGAACCATTTACTCATTCTCCTCATTGGGTTAAATGACATTGATGCTTTAGTTTCATAAGAAAAGCTTCTCTTTCTACCATTTCTAGAATTAAAGCCTGTCTATTAATCAGGATAGAAACAAATTCACATAATAATCTTATTTCTTTTCATGATTGGGCTCCATAAACTGATTCTCCTCATTGGATATTGACATCGATGCTTTGGTTTCGTAAGAAAAATTTACTTCCCACCATTTTTTAAAATCAAAGTTCGTCTATCAATTGGGATAAGCACACATTCACATAATAATCTCCTTTCTTTTCATGATAAAAAATAATAAACTCATTCTCCTTATTAGGATAAAGGACATTGATGCTTTGGTTTCATAAGAAAAGCTTTTCTTTCTACCACTTTTAGAATTAAAGCTCGTCTGTCAATTGGGATAAACACGGATTCATATAATAATCTTTTTTCTTTTCATGATTAGGCATAAACTAATTTTGCTTGTTAGATAAATGACGTTGATACTTTGGTTTCACAAGAGAAGCTTCACTTCCTATTATTTTTTAAAATCAAAGTTCACTTGTCAATTAGAATAAACACAGATTCACATAATAATCTCCTTTCTTTTCAAGATGAGGAACCATAAACTCATTCTCCTCATTAGGATAAATGACATTTATGCTTTGGTTTCATATGAAAAGGTTTTCTTTCTACTATTTTTAGAATAAAAGCTTGTCTGCCAATTGGGATAAACACGGATTCACATAAAAATCTCTTTTCTTTTCATGATTGGCACCATAAGCTAATTCTCCTTATTAGGATAGATGACATTGATGCTTTGGTTTCATAAGAGCAACTTTACTTCCCACCATTTTCTAAAATCAAAGTTCGTCTGTCTATTAGGAAGAACACGGATTTACATAATAGTCTCCTTTCTTTTCAAGATGAGGAACCATAAAGTCATTCATCTCATAGGGATAAATGATATTGATACTTTGGTTTCATAAGAAAAACTTCACTTCCCACTTTTTTTTAAATTAAAGTTCATCAGTCAATTGGGTAAACACGGATTCATGTAAGAATCTCCTTTCTTTTCAAGATGTGGAACTATAAACTCATTCACTGCATTAGGATAAATGATATTGTTGTGTTGGTTTCATAAAAAAAAACTTCACTTCCCTTCAAAATCAAAGTTCATCTATCAATTGGGATAAACACTCATTCACATTATAATCTTCTTTTCTTTCATGATGACGAACCATAAACCCATCATCCTCATTAGGATAAAAGGCTTTGATGCTTTGGTTTCGTAAGAGAAGCTTTTCTTTTTACCATTTTTAGAATTAAAGCTCATTTGACAATTAAGATAAACATGAATTCACAAATTAATCACCTTTTTTTTCGTGATTGGGCACCATAAACTAATTCTCCTAATTGGCATACATGACGTTGATGCTTTGTTTCATAAGAAAAACTTCACTTCCTACCATTTTTTGGAATCAAAGTTCATATTTCAGTTAGGATAAACATGCATTTACATAATAACTCCTTTCTTTTCATTACTTGGTACCCAAAGCTTGTTCTACTCATTAACAGAAATGACATTGATGCTTTGGTTTCATAAAAAAAGCTTCACTTTGCATCATTTTATAGAATTAAGATTCATCTATCAATTTGGACAAACACAGATTCACATAATAATCTCCTTTCTTTTCATGATTTGGCACCATAAACTAATTCTCCTCATTGGGATAGATGACATTGATGCTTTTGTTTTATAAGAAAAATCTCACATCCCTCTATCTTTTAAAATGAAAGGTCATCTGTCAAATAGGATAAACATGCATTCACATATTAATCTTCTTTCTTTCCATAATGCGAAACCATAAACTCATTCTCCTCATTGTGGTAAATGACATTAATGCTTTGGTATCATAAGAAAAGCTTCTTTTTCTACCATTTTTAGAATTAAGGCTCGCCTGTCAATTAGGATAAGCACAGATTCACATAATAATCTTTTTCTTCTTATGATTGGTCACCATAAACTAAATCTCCTCATTGGGATAGATGACATGGATTCTTTGGTTTCATAAGAAAAACTTCACTTCCCACCATTTTTTAAAATTAAAGTTTTCTGTCAGTTGGGATAAACACGCATTCACATAATAATCTCTTTTCTTTTCAAGATAAGGAACCATAAACTTATTCTCCTCATTGGGATAAATGACATTGATTCATTGGTTTCATAAGAAAAGGTTCTCATTCTACTATTTTTAGAATTAAAGCTCATCCAACAATTGGGATAAACACGAATTCACATAATAATCTGCTTTTTTTTCATGATTGATCACCATAAACTAGTTCTCCTTATTAGGATAGATGGCATTAATGCTTTGGTTTCATAAGAAAAACTTCACTTCCCACCATTTTTTAAAATTAAAGTTCATCTGCCAAGTGGGATAAACATGCATTCACATAACAATCTCATTTCTTTTCATGATGAAGAACCATAAACTCATTCTCCTCATTGGGATAAATGACATTGATGCTTTGGTTTCATAAGAAAAACTTCTCTTTCTATCATTTTTAGAATTAATGCTTATCTATCAAATGGGATAAACACGGATTCATATAATAATCTCTTTCTCTTCATTATTGGGCACCATAAACTAATTCTCCTTATTGGGATAGATGACATTGATGCTTTGAATTCATCAGAAAAACTTCACTTCCCACCATTTTTTAGAATCAAAGTTCATCCATGAATTGGGATAAACATGGTTTCACATAATAATCTCCTTTCTTTCCATGATTAGGCACCATAAACATATTCACCTCATTGGGATAAATGATATTGATGCTTTGGTTTTATAAGAAAAACTTCACTTCCCACCATTTCATAGAATCAAAGTTTGTCTGTCAATTAAGATAAACATGGATTCATGTAATAATCTCCTTTCTTTTCATGATTGGGCACCATAAACACATTCTTCTTGTTGAGATAAATGATAATGAAGCATTGGTTTCATAAGAAAAACTTCTCTTTCTACCACTTTTAGGATTAATCTTCATCCTTCAATTGGCATAAACATGGATTTACATAATAATCTCCTTTCTTTTAATGATTGGGCACCATAAATTCATTCAACTCATTGGGATAAATGAATTGATGCTTTGATTTCCTATGAAAAACTTCACTTCCCACCATTTTTTACAATCAAAGTTCATCTATCAATTGGGATAAACACGGATTCACGTAATAATCTCCTTTGTTTTCATGATTAGGAACCAAAAACACATATCCTTATTGGGATAAATGACATTAATGCTTTGGATTCATAAGAAAAGCTTTTCTTCTAACCATTTTTTAGAATCCAAGTTCGTCTGACAAACTCGAATATACATGATAATCTTCTTTCTTTTCATGATTGGGCACCATAAAACCATTTTCATGATTGGGCACCATAAAAACATTCTCCTTATCGGGGTAAGAGATATTGATGCTTTTGTTTCATATGAAAAACTTTTTTTTCCATTATTTTTAGAATTAATGTTCATCCGTCGATTTGGATAAACAAGGATTCACATAATAATCTCCTTCCTTCTTATAATTGGGCACTAAAAACAAATTCTCCTTATTAGGACAAATGATATTGATGCTTTGCTTTCATAAGAAAAAACTTCTCTTTCTACCATTTTTAAAATTAATGTTCATCTTTAAATTGGGATAAACATGAATTCACATAATAATCTCCCTTCTTTTAATGATTAGGCACCACAAATTTGTTCTACTCACTGGGATAAACGAATTGAGGCTTTGGTTTCATAAGAAAATCTTCACTTCCCACTATTTTTTAGGATCAAAGTTCATGTGTCAATTGGGATAAACATGGATTCACTAATAATCTCTTTTTTTTTCATGATTGGGCACCATAAACACATTCTTCTTATTGAGATAAATGATAACGAAGCTTTGGTTTCATAAGAAAAACTTCTCTTTCTACCACTTTTAGAATTAATGTTCATCTTCCAATTGGCATAAACATGGATTCACATAATAATCTCTTTTTTTTTTGAATGATTGGGCACCATAAATTCATTCTCCTTATTGGGATAAATGAATTGATGCCTTGGTTTCATATGAAAAACTTCACTTCCCACCATTTTTTACAATCAAAGTTCATCTCTCAATTGGGATAAACAAGGATTCACGTAATAATCTCCTTGTTTTCATGATTAGGAACCAAAAACTCGTTATCTGTATTGGGATAAATGACATTGATGCTTTGGTTTCATAAGAAAAGCTTTTCTTCCAACATTTTTTAGAATTAAAGTTATCTAACAAACACGAATTCACATAATAATCTCCTTTCTTTTCATTATTGGGAACCATAAAAACATTCTCCTTATTGGGGTAAATGATATTAATGCTTTAGTTTCATATGAAAAACTTCTCTTTTAGCTATTTTTAAAATTAATGTTTGTCCATCAATTTGGACAAATAAGGATTCACATAATAATCTCCTTTGCTCTCATGATTGGGCACCAAAACACATTCCTCTCATTAGGACAAATGATATTAATTCATTGCTTTAATAAGAAAAACTTCTCTTTCTACCACTTTTAGATTTAAAGTTCATCTTTCAATTTGGATTAGCATGGATTTACATAATAATCTCCTTTCTTTTAATGATTGGGCACCACAAATCTATTCTTCTCATTGGATAAATGAATTGGGGCTTTGGTTTCATAAGAAAAACTTCATTTCCCACCATATTTTAGAATCAAAGTTTGTCCGTCATGGATTCACATAATAATCTCCTTTCTTTTAATGATTCGGCACCATAAATTTATTCTCCTCATTGGATAAATGAATTGGGGCTTTGGTTTCATTAAAAAAACTTCATTTCCCACCATTTTTAGAATCAAAGTTCGTCTATCAATTGGGATAAATATGGATTCACGTAAGAATCTCCTTTCTTTTCATGATTAGGCATCATAAACACATTCTCCTTATTGAGATAAATGATAATGAAGCTTTGGTTTCATAAGAAAAACTTATCTTTCTACCATTTTTATAATTAATGTTCATCTTTTAATTGGCATAAACATGGATTCACATAATAATCTCTTTTCTTTGAATGATTGGGCACCATAAATTAATTCTCCTCATTGGGATAAATGAATTGATGCTTTGATTTAATATGAAAAACTTCACTTCCCACTATTTTTTACAATCAAAGTTCATCTATCAATTGGGATAAATGACATTGATGCTTTGGATTCATAAAAAAAACTTTTCTTCCAACCATTTCTTAGAATCAAAGTTCATCTGATAAACCCAAATTCACATAATAATCTCCTTTCTTTTCATGATTGGGTACCATAAAAGCATTCTCCTTATTGGGTTAAAAGATATTGATGCTTTGGTTTCATATGAAAAACTTCTCTTCCCACTATTTTTAGAATTAATGTTTGTCTGTCGATTTGGACAAACAAGGATTCACATAGTAATCTCCTTTCTTCTCATGATTGGGTACCAAAAACACATTCTCCTCGTTGGGACAAATGATATTGATGCTTTGCTTTTATAAGAAAAACTTATTTTTTCTACCGTTTTTAAAGTTCATGTTCATCTTTCAATTGGGATAAACACGGATCAACATAATAATCTCCTTTCTTTTAATGATTGGGCACTGTAAATTTGTTCTAGTCACTGGGATAAATGAATTGAGGCTTTGGTTTCATAGGAAAATCTTCACTTCCCACCAATTTTTAGGATCAAAGTTCATGTGTCAATTGGGATAAACATGGATTCACTAATAATCTCTTTCTTTTCATGATTGGGCACCATAAATATTTTCTTTTTATTGGGATAAATGAATAGATGACTTGGTTTTATAAGAAAAACTTCTCTTTCTACCATTTTTAGAATTAATGTTTGTCTTTCAATTGGGATAAACACGGATTCACATAATAATCTCCTTTCTTTTAACGATTAGGCACCATAAATTCATTCTCCTTATTAGGATAAATGATATTGAAGCTTTGGTTTCAAAAGAAAAACTTTTCTTTCTACCATTTTTGGAATTAATGTTCATCCATCGATTTGGACAAACATAGATTCACATAATAATCATCCTTTTTTTTCATGATTGGCACATAAATAGATTCTCCTCATTGCGATAAATGATATTGATGCTTTTGTCTCAAAAGAAAAACTTCTCTTTCTACCATTTTTAGAATTAATGTTTGTCTTTCAATTAGGATAAACACGGATGCACATAATAATCTCCTTTCTTTTAATGATTGGGCACCACAAATTCATTCTCCTCATTAGGATAAAAGAATTGAGGCTTTGGTTTCATAAGAAAAACTTCTCTTTCTACCATTTTTTGAATTAATGTTCATCATTCAATTGGGATAAATGCGGATTCACATAATACTCTTATTTCTTTTAATGATTAGGCACCATAAATTCAATCTCTTGATTAGGATAAATGATAATGAACCTTTGGCTTCATAAGAAAAACTTCTCTTTCTACCATTTTTAGAATTAATATTCATCGATTTGGATGAAAACGGATTCACATAAGAATCTCCGTTCTTTTCATGATTAGGCACCATAAACACATTCTCCTCATTGGGTTAAATGATATTCATGGTTTGGTTTCATAAGAAAAACCTCTCTCTCAACCATTTTTAGAGTTAAAGTTCATCTTTCAATTGGGATAAATACGGATTGCATAATAATCTCTTTTGTTTTAATGATTAGGCACCATAAATTCATTCTCCTCATTGGGATAAATGAATTGATGCTTTGGTTTCCCATGAAAAACTTCACTTCCCACCTTTTTTTACAATGAAAGTTCATCTCTCAATTCGGATAAACACGGATTCGCATAATAATATCCTTTGTTTTCATGATTAGGAGCAAAAAACTCATTACCCTTATCGGGATATATGACATTGAAGCGTTGGTTTCATAAAAACAGCTTTTTTTTCAACCATTTTTTAGAATTAAAGTTCGTCTGACAAATATGAATTCACATAATAATCTCTTTTCTTTTCATGATTGAGAACCATAAATTCATTCTCCTCATTGGGATACAAGAATTGATGCTTTGGTCTTATAAGAAAAACTTCTCTTTCTACTATTTTTAGAATTAATGTTCGTCTGTCAATTTAGAGAAACACGAATTCACATAATATTCTCTTTTTTTTTTTCTGATTGGGCACCATAAACACATTCTTCTCATTGGGATAAATGATATTGATGCTTTTGTTTCATAAGAAAAATTCTTTTTCTACCTTTTTTAGAATTGAAGTTCATTTTTCAATTAGGATGAACATGGATTCTCATAATAATCTTTTTTCTTTTAAAGATTGGGCACCATAAATTTATTCTCCTCATTGGGATAAATGAATTGAGGCTTTGGATTCATAAGAAAAACTTCAATTCCTACCATTTTTGAGAATCAAAGTTTGTTTGTCAATTGGGAAAAATATGGATTCACGTAATAATCTCCTTTCTTTTCATTATTGGGCACCATAAACACATTCTTCTCATTGGGATAAATCATATAGATGCTTTGGTTTCATAAGAAAAACTTCTATTTCCACCGTTTTTAGAATTAATATTCATCCGTTGATTTCGACGAAAATGGATTCGTATAATAATCTCTTTTTTTTTCATGATTGGGCACCATAAACATATTCTCCTTATTGGGTTAAACGATATTCATGGTTTGGTTTCATAAGAAAAACTTTACTTTCTACCACTTTAAGAATTAAAGTTCATCTTTTAATTGGGATAAACACGAATTACATAATAATCTCCTTTCTTTTAATGATTGGGCACCACAAATTCATTCTCCTTATTGGGGTAAATGAATTGAGGCTTTGGTTTCATAAGAAAAAGTTCACTTCCTACCATGGTTTAGGATCAATATTTGTGTGTCAATTGGGATAAACATGGAGTCACTAATAATCTCCTACTTTACATGATTGGGCACTATAAACACATTCTGTTCATTGCAATAAATGATATAGATGCTTTGGTTTCATAAGAAAAACTTCTCTTTCTACCATTTTTTGAATTAATGTTCATCATTCAATTGGGATAAACACGGATTCACATAATACTCTTATTTCTTTTAATGATTAGGCACCATAAATTCAATCTTCTAATTGGGATAAATGATATTGAACCTTTGGCTTCAGAAGAAAATCTTCTCTTTCTACCATTTTTGAATTAATGTTCATTCATCGATTTAGAGAAACATGGATTCACATAATAATTTCCTTTCTTTTCATGATTAGGCACCATAAACACATTGTCCTTATTGGGATAAATGCTATTGATGCTTTGGTTTCATAAGAAAAACTTTTCTTTCTACCATTTTTAGAATTGAAGTTTTATCTTTCAATTGGGATAAACATGTATTCACCTAATAATCTCCTTTCCTTTAATGATTAGGCACCACAAATTCATTCTCCTCATTGGGATAAATGAATTGAGGCTTTGGTTTCTTAAGAAAAACTTTCCTTCCCACTATTTTTTAGAATCAAAGTTGGTCTGTCAATTGGGATAAACATGGATTCGCATAATAACCTCCTTTTTTTTCATGATTGGGCACCACAAACACATTCTCATTATTGGGGTAAATCATATAGATGCTTTGGTTTCATAAGAAAAACTTCTTTTTTCTACCATTTTTAGAATTAATATTCATCCGTTGATTTGGACGAAAATAGATTCACATAATAATCTCTCTCTTTTTCATGATTGGGCACCATATACACATTCTCCTCATTGGGATAAATGATATTTACACTTTGGTTTCATGAGAAAAACTTCCCTTTCTATCATTTTTAGAATTAAAGTTTATCTTTCAATTAGGATAAACATAGAATACATAATAATATCTTTTCTTTTAACGATTGGGCACCACAAATTCATTTTCCTCATTGGGATAAATGAATTGATGCTTTGGTTTCCTATGAGAAACTTCCCTTCCTACCACTTTTTAAAATCAAAGTTCATTTATCAATTTTGATAAACACAGATTCACATAATAATCTTCTTTGTTTTCACGATTAGCAGCCAAAAACTTATTATCCTTATTTGGATAAAAGACATTGATGCTTTGGTTTCATAAGAAAAACTTTTCTTCCAACCATTTTTAGAATCAAAGCTCATCTAACAAACACGGATTCACATAATAATCTCCTTTCTTTTCATGGTTGGGCACCATAAAAACATTCTTTTTATTAGTGTAAATGATATTGCTGCTTTGGTTTCATATGAAAAACTTCTCTTTCTACCATTTTGAAAATTAATATTCATTCGTCGATTTGGAGAAACAAGGATTCACATAATAATCTCCTTTCTTTTTGTGATTGGGCACCAAAAACACATTCTCCATTGTAGGATAAATGATATTGATGCTTTGCTTTCATAAGAAAAACTTCTCTTCGTACCATTTTTAGATTTAAAGTTCATCTTTCAATTGGGATGGACATGGATTCATATAATAATCCCCTTTTTTTTAATGATTGGGTGCCACAAATACATTCTCCTCACTGAGATAAATGAATTGAGGCTTTGGTTTCATAAGAAAAACTTCACTTCCCACCATTTTTTAGAGTCAAAGTTCATCTGTCAATTAGGATAAACATTGATTCACGGAATAATCTCCTTTCTTTTTATGATTGGGCACCATGATCATTTTCTCCTTATTAGGATAAATGATATTGAAGCTTTGGTTTCATAAGAAAACTTCTTTTTTACCATTTTTAGAATTGATGTTCGTCTTTTAATTAGGATAAACACGAATTCACATAAAATCTCCTTTCTTTTAATGATTGGTGTTAGCGATATTAGCTTTGAATTAATCTTAGTGTTGATATAACTAAAACTTAAGCTTAATTAGCTTGTGTTTAAATATTTTCAAGATTAGTATTTTTCCATGCAATATTTTGTAAACACTTTGAAAAATACCAGAAAGTGTTTTAACTCCTTCAAGCATTCAAAAATGTGTTCTTAAGACATATTTTTGTATAAAAGATTTTTTAGATAAGTTTTACATGTTTTAAAGTCATGAAAAACCTTTTAAAATTGATTTTCATGTGAATAGATCGATACACTATGTGTATGTATGATACAATACTTGGCAGTAGCTAAATAACCTTAAAATGCAGAAATCACTATTCATGTATCGAGACAGAGCATTTTGTATCAACACAATACAGTTCATGTATTGAGATAGATCCTTCTGTATCGATACAAGACTATTTAACAGTCATATTTTGGACCGTTAAGCACAATGTATTGATACACACTTAATTGTATCGATACAGAGGCACGAGGAACAATGGAAAATGATATTTTGAAGGCTCCAATGGCTATATTCCTTTAGCAGATGTTCCCAATGGCTATAACCATGATTAAGGGATTAAATAAGCCACTCCAACCCCTTCAACAAGAAGAAGAACCAAGAGAATTGTGCTTAAAGTCAAATCTCTCATCTTTTCCATCATTTTTACTAAGTAGTTCATCTTTGTATAGGATTAATTCTTCTTATTTTTTTATTCTTCATTTTGTATCTTTTGATACATATTTCCCTTAAGCCAAAATTCTTGTAAACACCTAACCTTTTGAGGTTTTATTTGTTTACACTCAAATCCTTACAAAAAGGGGAGGTTTCTACTTAGCCTTCAAAAGTAGTGAGAGAGGTTTCTATCTTAGCCACAAAAGATAAAGGATAGAGGTTTCAATCTTAGCCTTAAAAGATAGAGAGTGTAAAGGTTATACCTTGTCCTTGAAAGGTAGATAATTCAAGTTAGTGAATTATGGAAATCTGAAAGAAGTAAGGCTGAGGAAGAGGAGGTAGGCAATTAAGGCTGAACCTCTCTAAATCTTTGAGTTTGCTTCTCTTTCCCTTGTCTTTAATTGTTTATTTCTATTCATTAACTTGCACTCCAAAGTTTACTGTTTAGATTTCTCAATTTTATTTGTCAAAGTTTTAATTTACTAAAATTTTGAGAAATCAATTCACCCTCCTCTTGATTTTATTCACTATTAAAAGGTCCAACAATTGGGTAGCATAAATTCATTCTCCTCATCGAGATAAATGAACTGAGGCTTTGGTTTCATAAGAAAAACTTCACTTCCCACCATTTTTTAGAATCAAAGTTCCTGTATCAATTGGGATAAACATAGATTCACTAATAATCTACTTCTTTTCATGATTGGGCACCATAAACACATTCTCCTGATTGGGATAAATGATATAGATGCTTAGATTTCGTAAGAAAAAACTTTTTTTCTACCATTTTTAGAATTAATTTCGTTATCCAATTGGGCTAAACGTGGATTCACATAATAATCCTTTTTCTTTTAATGTTAGGCACCACAAATTTATTGTCCTTATTAGGATAAATGATTTTAAACCTTTGGTTTCATAAGAAAAACTTCTCATTCTACCATTTTTAGAATTAATGTTCATCCATTGATTTGGACAAAGATGTACTCACATAATAATCTCCTTTCTTTTCATGATTGGGCACCATAAACGCATTTTTCTCATTGGGATAAATGATATTGGTACTTTTGTTTCATAAGGAAAACTTCTCTTTCTACCATTTTTAGAATTAAAGTTCATCTTTGAATTAGGAAACATGGATTCAGATAATAATCTCATTTCTTTTAATGATTGGGCATCACAAATTCATTCTCCTCACTGAGGTAAATGAGTTGAGGCTTTGGTTTCATAAGAAAAAACTTAACTTCTCACTATTTTTTAGAATCAAAGTTTGTCCATCAATTACGAAAAACATGGATTCAGGTAACAATCTCATTTCTTTCCATGATAAGGCATCATAAACACATTCTTCTCATTGAGATAAATGAAATTAATGCTTTGATTTCACAAAAAAAAATTTCTCTTTCTACCATTTTTAGTATTAAAGTTCGTCTTTCAATTCGGATAAACATGGATTCACATAATAATATCTTTTCTTTTAATGATTGGGCACAACAAATTCATTCTCCTGATTCGGATAAATGAATTGAGGCTTTGGATTCATTAGAAAAGCTTCACTTCCTATCATTTTTTAGAATCAAAGTTCGTCTTTCAGTTGGGATAAACATGGATTCACATAATAATCTATTTCATTTCATGATTGGGCACCATTAACATGTTCTCCTTATAGGGATAAATGAATTGATGCTTTGGTTTCATAAGAAAAAACATCACTTCTGACCATTTTTTAGAATCAAAGTTCGTCTATCAAATTGGATAAACACATATTCACTAATACTATTTTTTCTTTTCATGGTTAGGAAGCATAAGCCCATTCTCCTTATTGGGTTAAATAACATAGATGCTTTGATTTTATAGGAAAAACTCCTCTTCTACCATTTTTAGAATTAATGTTTGTCCATCGATTTGGGCAAACATGGATTTAAATAATAATCTCCTTTCTTTTCATGATTGGGCACCATAAACACATTCTCCCCATTGGGATAAATGGTATTGATGCTTTGGTTTCATATGAAAAACTTCTCTTTCTACCATTATTAGAATTAATGTTCGTCCGTCGATTTCAACAAACACAGATTCGCATAATAATCTCCTTTCTTTTCATGATTGGTCACCATAAACAAATTGTCCTCATTGGGATAAATGATATTGATGCTTTGGTTTCATAAGAAAAACTTCTCTTACTACCATTTTTAGAATTGAAGTTCATCTTTCAATTAGGATGAACACGTATTCAGATAATAATCTCCTTTCCTTTAATGATTGTGCACCATAAATTTATTCTCCTTATTGGGATAAATGAATCGAGGCTTTGGTTTTTAAAGAAAAATTTTACTTCCCACCATTTTTTAGAATCAAAGTTGGTCTATCAATTGAGATAAATATGGATTCATGTAATAACCTCTTTTTTTTTTCATGATTGGGTAGCATAAACACATTCTCCTTATTGGTATAAATCATATAGATCCTTTGGTTTCATAAAAAAAATTCTCTTTCTACCATTTTTAGAATTAATGTTCATCCGTTGATTTGGACGAAAAAGGATTCACATAATAATCTCCTTTCTTTTCATGATTGGGCACCATAAACACATTCTAATCATTGGGATAAATAATATTTACGCTTTGGTTTCATAAGAAAAACTTCTCTTTCTACCATTTTTAGAATCAAAGTTTATCCTTCAATTGGGATAATCATGAAATACATAATAAACTCTTTTCTTTTAATGATTAGATACCACAAATTCATTTTTCTCATTGGGATAAATGAATTGATGCTTTGGTTTCCTATGAGAAACTTTCCTTCCCACCTTTTTTTACAATCAAAGTTCATCTACCAATTTCTATAAACATGGATTCATGTAATAATCCCCTCTGTTTTTATGATTAGGAACCAAATACTCATTATCCTTATTGGGATAAAAGACATTGATGTTTTGGTTTTATAAGAAAAGCTTTCTTCTAACCATTTTTTAGAATCAAAGCTCGTCTGACAAACACGGATTCATATAATAATCTCCTTTCTTTTAATGATTTGGCACCATTAAAATATTCCCTTTATTAGGGTAAATGATATTGATGCTTTGGTTTCATATGAAAAACTTCTCTTTCTACCATTTTAAAAATTAATGTTCGTCCGTCAATTTGGACAATCAAGGATTCGCATAATAATCTTCTTTCTTTTCATGATTAGGCACCAAAAACACATTCTCCTCATTGGGATAAATGATATAGATGCTTTGCTTTCATAAGAAAAACTTCTCTTCCAACTATTTTTAGATTTAAAATTCATCTTTCAATTGGGATGAACATGGATTCACATAATAATCTCCTTTCTTTAAATAATCGAGCACCACAAATTCATTCTCCTCACTAGGATAAATGAATTGAGGCTTTGGTTTCAAAAGAAAAACCTCACTTCCCACCATTTTTAAGTATCAAAGTTCATCTGCCAATTGGGATAAACATAGATTCACGAAATAATCTCTTTTCATGATTGCGCACCATTAGCACATTCTCCTCATTGAGACAAATGATATTGATCTTTGGTTTAATAAAAACTTCATTTCCCACCATTTTTTATAATCAATGTTCGTCTGTCAATTGGAATAAATAAGGATCCACGTAATAATCTCCTATGTTTTCATGACTAGGCACCATAAACACATTCTCCTTATTAGGATAAATGATGTTGATGCTTTGGTTTCATAAGAAAAACTTCTCTTTCTACCATTTTTAGCATCAAAGTTTGTCTTTCAATTAGGATAAATGCAGATTCACATAATAATCTTTTTCATTTAACGATTGGGCACCATAAACACATTCTCCTCATAGGGATAACTGAGTTCATTCTTTGGTTTCACAAGAAAAACTTTACTTCTGACCATTCTTTAGAATCAAAGTTTGTCTGTCAATTGGAATAAACATGGATTTACGTAATAATCTCTTTTCTTTCCATGGTTAGGAAGCATAAGCCCATTCTCCTCATCAGGATAAATGATATAGATGCTTTGGTTTCATAGGAGAAACTTCTTTTTCTACCATTTTTAGAATTAATGTTTCTCCATCGATTTAGACAAACATGGATTTACGTAATAATCTCTTTTTTTTTTCATGATTGGGCACCATAAACACATTCTCCTTATTGGGATAAAAGATATTGATGCTTTGGTTTCATGGGAAAAACTTCTTTTTCTACCATTTCTAGAATTAAAGTACATCTTCCAATTGGGATAAACACAGATTCACATAATAATCCCTTTTTTCTAATGATTGGGCATCACAAATTTGTCCTACTCACTAGGTCAAATGAATTGAGGCTTTGGTTTCATAAGAAAAACTTCACTTCCCACCATTTTTTAGAATCAAAGTTCATCCATCAATTGGGATAAACATGGATTCACGTAATAATCTCCTTTCCTTCCATGATGGGGCACAATAAACACATTCTCCTTATTGGGATAAATGATATTGATGCTTTCGTTTCCTAGAAAAACTTCTCTTGTTATCATTTTTAGAATTAATGTTCATCTTTCAACTGGGATAAACACAGATTCAGATAATAATCTCTTTTCTTTTAATGATGGGGCACCACAAATTCATTCTCCTCACTGGGATAAATGAAGTGAGGTTTTGGTTTCATAAGAAAAACTTCACTTCCCACCAGTTTTTAGAATCGAAGTTCATCTATAAATTAGGATAAACTCGGTTTCACAAAATAATCTCCTTTCCTTTCATGATTGGGCACCATAAACATATTCTCCTCATTGGGATAAATGATATTGATGCTTTGGTTTCATAAGAAACCTTTACTTCCCATTATTTTTTAGAATCAAAGTTCATTTGTCAATTGGGATTAACATAGAATCACTTAATAATCTCTTTTCTTTTAATGATTGGGCACCACAAATTCATTCTCCTCATTGGGATAAATGAATTGAGGCTTTGGTTTAATGAGAAAAACTTCACTTCCCACCATTTTCTAGAATCGAAGTTTGTGTCTCAATTGGGATAAACATGGATTGACTAATAATCTACTTCTTTCCATGATTAGGCACCATAAACATATTCTCTTCATTGGGATAAATGATATTGATGCATTGCTTTTATAAGAAAAACTTCTTTTCCTACCATTTTTAGAATTAATGTTCATCCTTCAATTGGCATAAACATGGATTCACATGATAATCTCCTTTGTTTTCATAATGGGCCACAATAAATACATTCTCCTTATTGGGATAAATGATGTTGATGCTTTTCTTTCATAAGAAAACTTCTTTTTCTACCATTTTTAGAATTAAAGTTCGTCTTTCAATTGAGGAACACAGATTCAGATAATAATCTCATTTCTTTTAATGATTGGGCACCTCAAATTTATTCTCCTCACTTGGATAAATGAATTGAGGCTTTGGTTCCATAGCAAAATCTTCACTTCCCACCATTTTTTAGAATCAAAGTTCGTCTGTTAATTGAGAGAAACATGGATTCAGGTATTAATCTCCCTTTTTTCCATGGTTAGGCACCATAAACACATTCTCCTCATTGGGATAAATGATATTGTTGCTTTGATTTCATAAGAAAAAGTTCTCTTTCTATAATTTTTAGTATTAAAGTTCGTCTTTCAATTAGGATAAACCTGAATCACATAACAATCTCTTTTCTTTTAATGATTAGGCACCATAAATTTATTCTCCTCATTGGGATAAATGATATTGAAGCTTTGGTTTCATAAGAAAAACTTTTCCTTCTATCATTTTTAGAATTAATGTTTGTCTGTCGATTTAGACAAACATAGATTCACATAATAATCTCTTTTCTTTTCATGATTGGGCACCATAAACACATTCTCTTTATTGGGATAAATGATATTGATGCTTTTGTGTCATAAGAAATAATTTCTCTTTCTACCATTTTTAGAATTGAAGTTTATCTTTCAATTGGGATAAATAGGGATTCACAAAATAATCTCATTTGTTTCAATGATTGGGCACCATAAATTCATTCTCCACAATGGGATAAATGAATTAAGGGTTTGGTTTCATAACAAGAACTTCACTTTCCACCTTTTTTTAGAATCAAAGCTCGTTTGTCAATTGGGAAAAACATGAATTTCGGTAATAATCTCTTTTCTTTCCATGGTTGGGCACCATAAACACATTCTCCTCATTGGGATAAATGATATTGAGGCTTTGATTTCATCAGAAAAACTTCTCTTTCAACCACTTTTAATGTTAAAGTTCATCCTTCAATTAAGATAAACACAGATTCACATAATAATCTCTTTTCTTTTAATGATTGGGCAAAATAAATTCATTCTCCTTATTGGGATAAATGACTTAAGGCTACGATTTCATAAGAAAAACTTCACTTCCTACCATTTTTTAGAATTAAAGTTCAGCTGTCAATTGGGATAAATAATAATTCACACGATATTTTCTTTTCATGATTGGGCACCATAAAGACATTCTACTCATAGGGATAAATGAATTGATGCTTCGGTTTTATAGAAAAACATCACTTCCGACCATTTTTAGAATCGAAGTTCATCTGTCATTTGGAATAAACTCTGATTCATATAATAATCGCTTTTTTTTTAATGGTTAGGAAGCATAAGCCTATTCTCATCATCGAAAAGAATGGTATAGATGCTTTGGTTTCATAGGAAAAACTTCTCTTTCTAGCATTTTTTGAATTAATCTTTCTCCGTCGATTTGGACAAGCACGGATTTACATAATAATCTCTTTTCTTTTCATGATTAGGCACCGTAAATTCATTCTATGCACTGAGATAAATGAATTGATGCTTTGGTTTTAAAAGAAATACTTATCTTCTAGCTGTTTTTAGAATTAAAGTTCATTTTCAAATGGATAAACATGGATTCACATAATAATCTCCATTCTTTTAAGGATTGGGCACTACAAATTCATTCTCTGCACTGGGATAAATGAACTGATGCTTTGGTTTAAAAAAAAATACTTCTTTTTCGACCATTTCTAGAATTAAAGTTCATTTTCCAATTGGGATAAACATGGTTTCATATCATAATCTCCTTTCATTTCAAGATTGGGCACCATAAACACATTCTCCCCATTAGGATAAATGGTATTGATGCTTTGGGTTCATAAGAAAAACATCTCTTTCTACCATTTTTAGAATTAAAGTTTGCTTTTCAATTGGATAAACACGGATTCACAAAATAATCTCCTTTCTTTTAATGATTGGGCACCAAAAATTCATTCTCTGCACTAGGATAAATGAATTGATGCTTTGGTTTCAGAAGAAATACTTTTTTTTCGGCCATTTTTAGAATTAAATTTCATTTTCCAATTGGGGTAAACATAGATTCACATCATAATCTCCTTTCATTTCATGTTTGGGCACCATAAACACATTCTCCTTATTGGGATAAATGATATTGAGGCTTTGGCTTCATAAGAAACACATCTCTTTTTACCACTTTTAGAATTAAAATTCATTTTTCAGTTGGAAAAACATAGGTTCACATAATAATCTCTTTTCTTTTAATCATTGGGCATCACAAATTCATTCTCTGCACTAGGATAAATGAATTGATGCTTTGCTTTCAAAAGAAATACTTCTCTTTTGGCCGTTTTTTGAATTAAAGTTCATTTTTCAATTGGGATAAACACGGATTCACATCATAATCTCCTTTTATTTCATGATTGGGCAGTATAAACTCATTCTCCTCATTGGGATAAACGGTATTGAGGCTTTGGTTTCGTAAGAAAAACATCTCATTCTACCATTTTTAGAATTAAAGTTTGTTTTTCAATTGGATAAACTCGGATTCACATAATAATCTCCACTATTTTCATGATTGGGCACTACAAATTCATTCTCTGCACTGGGATAAATGAATTGATGCTTTGGTTTCAAAAGAAATACTTCTCTTTCGTTCGTTTTTAGAATTAAAGTTCATTTTCCAATTGGGATAAACACGGATTCACAACATAATCTCATTTTGTTTCAAGATTGGGCTCCATAAACACATTCTCCTCATTGGGATAAATGGTATCGATGCTTTGGGTTCATAAGAAAAACATCTCTTTCTAACATTTTTAGAATTAAAGTTTGTCTTTCAATTGGATAAACACGGATTCACAAAAAAAATCCCATTTCATTTAATGATTGGGCACCACAAATTCATTCTCTACAGTGGGATAAATGAATTGATGCTTTGGTTTCAAAAGAAATACTACTCTTCTAGCCATTTTTAGAATTAAAGTTCATTTTCCAATTGGGATAAACACGGATTCACATCATAATTTTTTTTCATTTCAGGATTGGGTACCATAAACACATTCTCCTCATTGAGATAAATGGTATTGGTGCTTTGGTTTCATAAGAAAAACATCTTTTTCTACCATTTTTTGAATTAAAGTTCTTTTTCAATTAGATAAACACGAATTCACATAATAATCTCCATTCTTTTAATGATTGGGCACTACAAATTCATTCTCTACATTGGGATAAATGAATTATTGCTTTGGTTTCAAAAGAAATACTTCTCTTTTGGCCGTTCTTAGAATTAAAGATTTTCCAATTGGGATAAACACGGATTCACATTATAATCTCCTTTCATTTCAAGATTGGGCACCATAAACACATTCTCCTCATTGGGATAAATGGTATTGATACTTTGGGTTCATAAGAGAAACATCTCTTTCTACT
>JBBYHK010100482.1:0-41540 GCA_038382065.1 Adansonia grandidieri | reverse complement strand
TTATATAGTATTATCTATTATGACTTTCATATTTTTTAATTTATCTTATTATTTTGTTATATTATTATAAGATTCTAGTTACTGTTACTTATAATAATAATAATAATAATAATAATAATAATAATATTCAAAGAAAAATTTAAAATTTTACTACTAACTTATATAAACTCTCGATATTTAATGAGCTTAACTAATAAAATTAAAGAAAATATGATAAATGGATGACATATTTTACTAATAATATTTTTCAAAGCTCATGATATGATTTACTTTTTGATAAATTAATATTTTATTATATATAGACTTATGCAAGGGTCGGGCTATCCACTCGGTCCAATTGGGTCTGGTCCAGCTTCTTATATTTTTATATCAAACTAGCCTGACCCGACTCGAAACAATGATGTTAAATTAATATATTTTATTTAAATTTAATTATAATATATTTAATATTAATAAAAACTATTCTTTAATTTGATAAACAGTAATTCTGGCTTAAATAGACAGGTCTGGACACGTGAAATAAGGGTCTGTGATTGGGATTTTAAAAAAATTTGAATCGCGGCCCAACCCAACTCATGAGCAAGTTTAATCATATTTAAAATATATCTTACATTTTTAATATTTAATTAAATTATTAAAAGAATATTAAAATAAAATTCATTATTAAAGTTTTTTATTTATAAAAAATTATTTAATTATAATTTCTTTATATTTATTTTTAGTATTAAATTTGGGTTCGGGTTCAACTTGAGCTCGGGTTCAGATTTTTTCAGGTTCGAGTCATTTTGGGTTTAAGTGTCATTTCGGGTTCGAACCATTTGGATTCGGATTTTTTTTCGAATTCGAGCAATTAATTTTTTAATCAAATCGGATTCGATTCGAATTCAGATTTATTTTGCCACCTCTCTAGTACACTGTCTTACTCTCTTACTAAGGGCAAAGAAATCATAATGTAAAAGTCCTGACCGCCGGTCTGCACATAGAATCAACAATAGTTTGGTTCTCCACGCCACTTCATTTCGAAGCACCTACGAAGACTACAATACAATGCCCATGCTATGGACACCTATATTTAGCAACACCCTTGAACGACGATTCCATACAAAACAATTAAATTGCAGTAGGTATTTGGCAGGCACCAGTGGAGGTTCCTCCATTGCATAAAGCAAACTTCAAATTTGTAAACCCAAGAGCAACAAAAGAAAAACATGATTTGTGTGTTTATCCTTTACACCACGGACAAACTCGTTGCTCACTGCGAATAAGTACACCTCTACTAATCAAGAGGATTTCAGCAGGGACCGGATCCAGCACAATCATTCATAAGAAGCATTTAATTTTTGGGGGAAGGTTGACTTTCCATATTAACACCAATCAAATCCATTCACATATGTTATATCATCCATCAGTATTTCTCGAATAAGCATCGTCTCCACCTTGTTCACCGCTACAAGATTTTTAAAAATTGCAACTATGGCGGCATTACCCCAGGCCTTGCACATTCCAGCACAGAATTTCAAGTTTGAACACACAATTGATAAGGAATGCCAACAATATCCCATGCAGCAACCAACTTACACAGCTTGAGACGATCAGGAAGCGCACCTTAATCGAGAAAATCATAAGTTACAATGAGTTTCCTTAACACATACCTCTGATTAGCTTGAATCTCCATCTTGCCTTCACCACCTACCTCATTAATACCGAATTGTTTCCCTTGATCATGAAGGACTTGTTGGATATCAATGATATTTTAATAGTGTATGAATATGAAATTTATCGTTGGTATTCTGTAGTCTTTAGATCTGTTCATTATTTTTTCTTACGCTTGTTTACACGTGTATTGTCATTCATTTGACTTTGGTTCTTTCAACTTTTATTTTACATATATGTGTTTTGGTGTATATATATATAATATATTAGTGACTTGTTTATTCTGCCTTTTGTTTACTGGGAATCGGTGGGTGTCATTTGTCTATTAGTCAATATTTGTTTATAAAATATTTTTTCTCTTTTAATTGTTGATATATGAAAACTGCCTAAGGCAATTTTAGGTGTATTGTTGTTTGTTCAATATTGCAAATCTTCAATCTGTTATTGGTTCCGAATTGTCGATTCATTCTTTGACTTTGTTTAATCTTTTATATTTGATTTCACATCATTGATTCGTGTTTGTTAATGTGGTTTTCTATTTTCATCTTATCCCTTTGAAATATTAGGTGCTAAGTGTATATATGCTTTCTTATTTTTATATGCCACTGGATTTATTTTTCTACTCGCATTAATTGAAGTCTAGATTGCTTATATCTTTCGGTGTTTATATAACTATAGTATTTCTTGCACGTTGTAAATTATCAGTTATAATTTGATCACTTTGATTTTTTTATAGTTATTCACAAGTGAGTTATTTACTTGTCTTATAACAAGTTATTATACAAGTCGATCATATTATTTTAAAATAACATATGGTAAAACTAATTATCGATAATGCAAGTACGTATGTAGCGCAAGTACCTCCATATACAATGCATGGTGAGAGACTCAAAAAGTTCAATAATGTGAACTTCAAGTGGTGCATGAGATGCTGCATTATCTAACCACTCTGAATCTGACCTGGTATTTATAGGAAGAGGCCTTGGTTCTCAAAGTAGGAGAATCAGATAATACCGAGGTGGCTTCGGTGGATGCATAGGAATGTTCAAATTTCCTATGCAAGAATTATATCCTCAATAGAATGGATAACATGTTATACAACGTGTATCATCCGATAAAGATAGCGAGAGAGCTATGGAAGTCTTTCGATAGAAAGTACAAAATTGAGGATTCCAGCACAAGGAAATTCATATTTAGTCAGTTTTTGAATTTCCAGATGGTGGACTCAAAAACTGTGATTCAATTAAGAATCAAGGAGGATATCCTTGATTCAAACAAGAAGGGTGGTGTTCAAACTATGGATGCTGATGCAAATGTTATTGAATATTTGCAAAAAAGGAAACAAGTTGTTTCCTATTCTTCCTAAGGTAATAAGAAAGCCAGTGTCAATAAATTCATAGGTACTTGTGTATGGAACAAGCTTAGATACTGTGCTAGAGATTGTTGTCAGAAAAAAAAAATAAAAAAGCTTAAGGCAATCTAAATGTTGACGTTGAGATTGAGCTTGATATTGTTGTGACAGAAGTGAATGCGGTGGAAAGCCCAATGACTTGGTGGTTGATATCGATGCCACTTATGACATATTTTCTGATAGGAAGAGTTTTTTTAAGTTTAAAGAAACTGCTCATGAAGAGCAATTATTTGTGGGAAACTGTTTGGTAAGTAAAATGTGAGGCCGTGGGAAGGTGATGCTCAAGATGACACTCAGAAAAGAACTAACCTTGAATAATGTGGTTCATGTTCCTAAAATTTGCAAGAATTTGGTATCCGACTCTCTATTAAGCAAGAATGGATTTAGGTTGGTCTTTGAGTTTGACTAATTTTTACTCACTAAAAGTGGGATGTTCATAGGTAGAGGTTATCTATATGATGGGCTTTTTAAGCTCAATATAATAGGTGTTATAACAAAGAACAATGAGATAAATAAAACGAGTTCTTCGACTTGTTTGCTTGAGTCTTCTAATCTATGGCATGGTAGATTAGGTCATATGAATTATAAGATCTTGCAAAGAATAAGAAATTTGGATTTACTTCTTAAAATTCATATTGATAAAAATTACAAGTGTGATGTGGAATCCAAATTTGGTAAGGTTCCTTTCTATTCGATAGAAAGATAGAGTGAACCTCTAGATTGAATTCACATAGATATATGTGATTTAAAGTTCTTGCAAACTAGAGGTGGCAAAAAGTATTTCATTACTTTTATTGATGACTACATGAGATATTGTTACATCAGTTGTTGAGAAGCAAAGACGAGGCCTTAGAAGCCTTTAAACTTTTTAAAACCAAGGTCACAAATCAACTAGCAAAAGGATTAAGGAAATAAGAAGTGATAGAGGTGGTGAATACGATGTATCATTTAATAAGTTCTGCGTAAAACATGAAATTATCCATTAGACCACTGCTCCTTATTCGGCTTAACAAAGTAGTATTACTGAGTACAAAAATCGTACGCCGAAAGACATTATGAATGCTTTGTTGATAAGCTTGGGGTTACCACAGAACTTGTGAGGCGAGGCCATTTTAACGACCAACTATATATTAAATAAAATACCCCATAAGAAATTGACAAAATAGCATGTGAGTTATGGAAGGGTCAGAGACCTACCTATAAATACTTGAAAGTGTAGGGGTGTCTTGCCAAGGTAGTGATTCCTCCACCTAAAAAGGTCAAGATCGGACCTAAAACTATAAATTGAGTATTCATTGGTTATGCAAATAATATTGCAACTTATCGTTTTCTTGTGTGGAAGTTGGATATTCCTAACATTCATGTCAATACGATTATTGAATAAAAAAATGCTTCATTTTTTGAAGATGTATTTCCCTACAAGGGAATACAAAAAAATAAGACTACGAAAAAAGCCCATAAGGACTTGAGTAGGGATCCGCAAATGGATAAGGAGGAAGAAATAGAACCCTAAAGGATTAAAAGGGCTAAAGTACCGACTATTTATAGGATGGATTTTCTAACGTATTTGTTAGAAAATAAACCTCAAATGTTTAAAGAGGCTATGTCATCTCTAGAAGCATTATTTTGGAAAGTGACCGTTAATTGTGAAATAGAATCCATTATGCAAAATCATACATGGAAACTCTGGATCTTCCTCAAGGTCATAAGCCGTTGGGATCTAAATTGATATTTAAGAGGAGGATGAAAGCTTGGCTTGTAATAAAAGGATACAAGCAAAAAGAAGGGCTTGATTATTTTGATACATACTCACCGGTTACAAAGATAACATCTATTCGAATGTTAATAGCTATTGCAGCTCTTAATGATCTCGAGATACATAAAATGGATTTTTATATTGCTTTCTTGAACGGAGAATTACAAAAAGAAATCTATATGGAACAACCCAAAGTGTTTATAGTTCTAAGTCAGGAAAAAAAGTGTGTAGGCTTGTTAAATCATTATATAGTTTAAAGCAAGCACCGAAACAGTGGCATCAAAAATTTGATAAAACAATACTGTCAATTGAGTTTCGCATTAATGAATGCGATAAATGTATATACATAAAGTACATGGATAAGGGGTATGTCATTGTTTATCTATACGTAGACAATATGTTGATCTTAGGCAGCAATGATGAGATCATTGAGCTACCAAATCATGGTTGACCAGTAAGTTTAATATGAAAGACATGGATGTAGCAAATGTGATTTTAGGAATTAAAATTTCTAAATTACAAGATAGCTGGGTATTAACTCAAGATCATTATGTGAACAAGATCCTTGAGAGGTTTAATAAGAATGATACCAATATAGCCAAAACACCCGTAGATGTAAATTTACATCTAAAAAAGAATACCGATGACACAATATCTCAAGTTGAGTATTCACGTATTATTGGTAGCTTAATGTATCTGATAAACTATAGAAGACTGCACATAGCTTACTTAGGAAGCAAACAAAGTAGATTTACAAGTAATCCGGGACAGGATCACTGGAAAATGCTCATAAGAGTACTCAGATATCTAAGATACATATCAAATTATGGACTGCACTATATGAGATATTCAGCTGTACTAGAGGGATACAGTGATGCAAATTGGATATCAGATACTAAAAACTCAAAATCCACGAGTGGATATGTCTTTACTATTAAGAAGCCACAGTATCATGGAAATCTTCTAAGCAAATATATATAGATAGATCCACTATGGAATCTAAATTCATAGCTTTAGATAAAGTTAGGGAAGAAGTGAAATGGCTTCGAAACTTATTAGATGATATTCCAGGTTAGCCAAAACCTGTGCTAGCAATATGTATGCATTGCGATTGCCAATCTGCAATTGGTAGAGCATAGAACAGTTTGTATAATGTAAGTCTCAACACATTCGTCGAAGACACAATACAGTAAGGCAGTTACTCTTAAATGGAATTATCTCTATTGATTATGTGAAATCAAGGGATGATATCGCATATCCGCTTACAAAAGGCTTAAAGAGAGAGCAAGTCTTTAAATCATTAAGGGGAATAGGACTTAAGCCTATAAAATAAAAGTTACATAATGGATACATAACCTAGTTGATTGGAGATCCTAAGATCTAGGTTTAAAGGGATAACTAATTTATGCTAACTTACTGAGAGCACTGAATACCCATTCCTATGATTAATCAGTGCTGTCTGTAAAAGAGTTAGGTTAAGCTATGCTTTTAATAATTTTTATAGCTTGACAAGATCAAGTGGGATATAGTAGGATACCCATAATAAGAAATCACCTATGCGAGTGTGAAACATGGTCATTTCTATGAGAATTGATAAGGCTAAATTCTCTAAAGCACTATTCGAAACCAAGACGTGTTCAGGGCCAAAATGAACACAATCGTGAGAACCAAGGGTGTTTGAAAAGGGATTGTATGACACCTATTGTCTGGGTGTACATGAAAGGCTGAATAGTTCAAGACATCAAGTTCTCTAGTTAGCCGAGTAAATCCAATAGTTGCCATTATGGAAGGTTCAAGGCCAAAAGCTACCTATCCAAATGCAGCAACTCTTCAAAGGTATTCTCTTTCATTCTAAGTCAGTTTATCATTTTAATCAGATAATTTCCATTCATGTGATTTCCATTCATGTGAGGGATTGTTAAATATAAATGATATTTTAATGGTGTATAAATATGAAATATGTATATATATATATGAAGTTGGTCATGTGATATATATATCGAGATACACAGTGTAAGTTTAATTTATATGATTGACATCTTAAGTGAATGAGAAATTATTCTCAAATTACCTGCTTGAAGAGAAAGAAAATGTTAACTCATCATATGATAAACAATTCTGTAACAGTTTTGAGCATTAATTTTGTCCAAGCCATTTCTTAGTTTTTGAAATGTAGCTTAGTTTAAAATTGGTTTTAAAACAATTTAATGATGGAAACGTAGGTTTTGTGGCTTTAATGCCATGGTCTAAAACTATTGCTTTTAATTGGTCTAATTCAAGAAAGAAATTGGTGGTCAGGTAAAAAGCAATCCTTTTAAAAGTCTGATCTAGAGAAAAAAAAAAGGCTTTTCATCTAACTTTGTAACTTTGTGTATTGTGTCATCTTCGAGAGAGAAAATAGTATCATTCTTTTGGTTTGCCATGTTATTGTTTGAAAGTGCTATCGACAAGTAATGAGATCAAGGAGGCCTGAGAGACGTATTGCAAAATCTGTCAAGCACATTTGGGCAGGTGATAAATATCTTAAGGTCACAGGTTGCGAACCTTCACTCAATCAAAATTTGTTTTTTGAATTCTCTTTTTTTGGTAATATAATTTTGTGTGATTTTGTTTGTATTTTTTTTAATTTAGAGTAGCATCGTTTAACCAGTTTATGTGTTTTGTAGTATTTTAATCTTTTAGAGACGAAGTTTTTTCAACAAGACTGGGCATTAGTCTATTGATGAACAACCTTTGTTACATGGATAAAGATCTTTGCTTCTTTCAACTACAACTTCATCCTCATAATTTGCAGAGCATCCTAGTAAATTTATGTAGTTTTAGACTTTTTTTCATCTTCAACAATAATTTTTTTGAGATCCCTAAAATTTTGTTACTGGCTAAGACTTCACTTGAAAAATATAGGTAACAATCAAGCTTGCACAAGAAAAATCAAGAAGAAATTCAAAATTTTGGAGAAGAACGAAGAAAAGAATAGCAGAAAGAGAAAAGAGATTGAGAATTTGAAAAAGATGAGAATAAACACTTCATTTAAAGCTAGAAAAAAATAATTTTTTTCTCTCATTATTTCGTGTGATTAAAACATGAGAGAAAAAAATAAAAATATATTGTTTTACCATTATATCCATTAGAAATTAAGTTAAAAATTAATTTTAATAAATTATGGATAATTTTGTAAATATACACACTTAACACATATGACTTATTTTTTCCTTTCTAATTTGGAGTAATTTGTTTTCATTAATAGGTGTGGAAAATAATAATCTTTCCAATTTTTCTTCTTTTCACTTTTCTTTCTAACTAAGCACACTCAAAATTTATTTTCTTTCTACTTTTCGACCCTCATCTATCTATTTTTCCACTTTTCCACCTGACGAAGCACACCTTTAGATTGCCACCAATCAACTTCGCATCGTGAATTTTAATTATGACAGCGGACACGTTTTCAGTTGTGTGGCATTTATCACAGTTGCAGACACAATAGACGCTATTGTGATTATTACAATTATCACGGTCGTGAATCTTTTCTTTTTTGCACAATTTATTTCAAAATTAAGTAATTATAATTATAATTATTACTATATTTATAATTATAAAATCTTTTTTTAATAAGTTTTAGAGTAGTTAGTGATACTTTATAATTTTTTATTTATAAAAAAAATATTCATAATTTTTATATTATAATAAATATTTATATTGAGACTATCACTTTGGAATCCATGAATTTCTAACAATCATAATAATTACTAATATAAACATGTTAAATATCAAGCAAACATATTTAAAATATAATAATATATCATGGACAAATATTGATGTAAATTCTTTTCCAAAAAATTTCTCTAAATAATTATAGTTTTTATTATTAATTCATATTTTTTTCCTTGAACTATATATATATACACACATATAATACTTTTGTATACTTAAAAAAATGACCAATAAACAAAAAGATACATGGAAAATAAAAGAAAATAAAAGGGAAAATATCAATATACTTCTAAATCACTTAGTTTATGCTCAAATTAAATGACCTAAAAAAGTTGAGCTAAAGAATTGGATCCTAATCAAGTAGGCCCAACTCTTTCATTTTGGTTTTTACTTTATTTATTTTTTTTGTTTCTGTCTTAGATTTTTTTTCTTCAATTTTTTTTAAACTTTATAATTTTATTAAGACTACATTGTTTTGATCTAATATATTTTAATGCTTTATCATTGTTCATTCCTAATCTCTCTTTAAAAATAAAACCTCTTTTTTACCATCAATCAAATACCAATTTTAGGCATTTACCCACCATGTCGGTTATCATCCTCTACTGTCAACAGTAGCCAACCGTAGCTTCTCTTCCTTAAAACCTCTGCCTCTGCTGCTCTAAGCCAATAAATAAAAAATTGGACTGAACCAGTTAATTCAACAAGAACTAGTAAGTCCAATAGTTCAACATTTACATATAACCAATAACTTTGTGAACGACAAAGAACTAGTAAAACATTGAGAACCAAAAACTAAAAAACCAATAAAAATCAGACAAGACATAATACTTTTTTTATTGTTTCTGGGCTTATCCAATTGAACTGGATGTCTTTAAGTTGTTACCCAACTAATTTGGGTTATTTTAACCCATTATCTAAGTTTTGACCCATTAGGCCATTAGCCATTAAGGCACTAATATTGTTTGCTTTACAGTTTAAATAACTAATTTTTTCATTTTCATTTGATCTGTTGTACAAGCCAGCAACAGAACTTTATCTTCTCTACTTTTCTTTTTTTCATTATTCTTTTCTTTTTTCTCAATTGTTAGAAAATTTTGGGCTTTCATCTAAGATCAACAATTTGATATTAAGAATCTAGTCTAATTATTTGATGCTTTAGAGACATTTGCTGCTTTAGACAGTTCTTACAATAATGGAGAGAGATGAAAGGCATGGCTAGGTTTTTTTTAATATTTTAGAATTATTGACAGGGAAGCTAAATTTTGTGATGATAGATAGTATATTTTGAATGATGATGATCTTGTATGTTGAACATGCTTTGCCTTATTCATAAAATTACAAAACAAAGGTATCTTTTTTTCTTAATGGCTTTAACATTTGTAGATATACATAATTTTTGTCCATAGCTGCAATGCAAAATTTTTTTCTTTGAAATATGTTCAAAATTTAATAATACAAAGACTTTTTTTGTTGTTTTAATTTCCCCAATTCCACTATTACAGGTTTGCTCTGAATTATTTCTATTTTTTGCTATGGTTGAATCGACCAGTTTAACTAAAAACCAGACGTCTAACCGATTCAACCTCTGATTTTATTTTTTTTTTCCTTACTCCAAGCAACCCTCTCTTCCAATATGTTTCTCCTGTTTTTTTAACTTTCTTCCTCATTAATTTGGGGCCTCAAGACCCATTTAAAATCTCTTTTTTTTTTTTTCTTTTAATGGTTGTTTGTGTTTAGATGATGCTACAATTTTTAAATTCAAAAAAATAAGTTTTATTTCTTATAATAATGAAACTACTATGAAATGGGAATAGCGACAGTAATCGCTATTATTGCTGCTATTTACTGTTAAACCAAGTTTTGTGATCATATCTACCACTATTGTTTTAATTTAAATTCATATCTATTCTTCTTTAATAGCAGTGGCGGCAAGCTGCGCTAGCACCAAATAAGGGCCGATATATCGCATCCTACTACTATTTGAATCCTTACTTCACTTTTTTATACTTATTGTAGAAATTGTTAGCTCGATATTTTTCTAGGATTAAGATCCTATCTTTTTTTTTACCATTACTTTCCTATACACTAATTATCGCTATCTACATGTTTGTATTAGATAATAATAGACATAAAAGTAATGAACGGAAGCTAGAACCATTTTTCTTTTGGTCGAATTAACTGCACCCATTGAATTTGGTCTTGCATTTTCCCTACAACAATGCCTTCCCTTTGGAAACATCTTTGTCCTCATGGATAAAATGATTAAAACTTAATCAATAGTTTATTAAAGCATTCACTATAGACACCTAATTTTGACCATGCCACTAACCAATTTTCTTGGGTTTGTATGTCGTAGGCACTTATGAACGTAAACCTCTTTGGATCAAATACTGATGACCATAAGGCTTGGTCGAAGTTTTGGAATGAGTTAGAAAGCTAAATTTGACAAAAAAGAACTAGACATAAGTTTAATGGGATAATTTGGAAAAATGTCCTGAAATTGGAAAATTAATTCGAGCCATAAAAAATGAAACAAAATAAAATAAAGGATGTGAGTTGACTTGGTTAAGCCCTTTAGAGAAGATGGGATGATCTTTGAAAGCAATTAGAATTGAAAGGAGGCTCACTTTTAAAGTCAAACTTAAAGTCAAAGATAGTCAAAAGTTAACAAAAGTCAAAGTCAAAAATGAAAAGAAAGTTGATTTTAAATTGAAAGAGCTAGAAAACCCAAAATCCAAAATTGGCTTTACCTTTATGAAAATAAGGATGGAAAGAAAGTTAGTGGAAGATAATTACAGACATTTTTAAAGAAACCCTTAGAGAAAAAATCTCGAGAGTTTTGCTAGCTGCATTAGCTTTGAATTAATCTTGTTTTTGATATAACTAAAACTTAAGCTTAATTGGCTTGTATTTAAATATTTTCAAGTTAATATTTTTCTACAAATTATTTTAAAAACAACTTAGAAAAATACTAAAATACATTTTAACTCCTTTAAGCATTCAAAAATATGTTTCTAATGCATACATTTGTATAGAACATTTTTTAGATAAGTTTATATATTTTAAAGTCGTGCAAAACCCCTTAAAGATGATTTTTATATGAATGTATCAATACACTAAGTGTATGTATCGATACAATGCTTGGCAGTAGCAAAATAACCTTAAAACCCAAAATTCACTATTCATGATCAATATAGTAGTGTTCATGTATCGATACAGGACTGTTCAATGGTCATATTTTATATGAATAAAGGCAATGTATCGATACACAACATAATGTAGATACAAACTAGAGTGAATGAATGGAAATCATTCAAATGAAGTTTCTTCACCAATCATCCCACTGACTATATTCATGATCAAAGCTATAAATAAGCCTCTCCAACACCTCAAACAAGATGATAAACCAAGTGAAAAAAGCTTAAAGTCATATGTTTTATCATTTCAATTATTTTCTATGTAGTTCATATTTGTATGGAATTAATTTTTCCTATCTTTGTATTCTTCACTTATATCTTTAGTATTATCATCCCTTGTTCCAAAAATCTTGTAAACACCCAATTTTTGGAGGTTACATTTTATTTTCACCTAAATCCTCGTATAAAAGGAAGGTTCCTACTTAGCCATTGAAAAAGTAAAGAAAGATTCTATCTTAGCCATAAAAGATAGAGGGTAGATGTTGCTATCTTAGCCTCAAAAGACAAGGATTGTAAAGGTGATACCTTGTCCTTTAAAGGTTGATAATTCAAGTTAGTGAATTGAGCAAATCTAAGGTAAGTAAGGTCAAGGTCAAGGACATAGGCAATTAAGGTTGAACATTTCTAAATACTTGAGTTTGCTTCTCTTTCTCTAGCTCTTTAATTATCTGTGTATTATTCACTAACTTGCACTCCAAATATCACTGTTTAGATTTCTTAATTTTATTTGCAAAACAATTTTGAGAAATGAATTATCCTCTCTTAATTTATTCACCACTAAAAGGTTTAACAATAGATATTAAAGCTTGTGTCTCATTCTTATAGGCTTAACATCTTTGAGCAAAGATCTGTAAAAGACAAAGCAAATTGGCTAGTGGTAGTATTTTTGATAAGGTACATTCAATTGTAAGACATCTTCTCTTTAACAATGAAGACTATACTTATTAAAAGACAAGAATGAGGCTATTTATCTAAGTTGATGATTATCAAGTATGGAAGATAATCATAAAGAGTCTATTCATCCCAAGGAAGATTGTGGGAGATGAAGAAATCCTCAAGGAGAAAGTGAATGGGATGAAAAAGACACCAAAATGGCTTAACTAAATGTTAAGGTCGTGCATAGTCTTTTTTGTGGGTGTCCCTATGTGATAGGGCCAAGAAGATATGGGACAAGTTGGCTATCACACATGAAGAGACCAATCAAGTCAAAGAATAAAAGAAAAGCACACTCACCCTCGATTATGAAATGTTCAAGATGAAACCAGAGGAGAGCTTCAAGGATATGTATGATAATGGATATTGCTAATGGCTTGAAAGGTCTTGCGAAGGTATATCCCAATAAGAAGATGGTCAACAAAATGTTGAATAGCCTACCTAAGTCATAGGAAGCTAAGGTAATCATAATTAAAGACTCAAAGGACTTCAAACTCCTTGCTTTAAATAAGCTCGTTAGATCACTCCTTACATTTGAAATGAAGATAAATCATGGAAAAAAGCAACCAAGGAAAGTTAGAGTTGCATTGAAGGCTTCCATGAGTGAAGAAGAGGATGATGATGATGATGATGATGATGATGATGATAAGGATGATGAAAATGTTGAGATGATCATATTGTCTAAGAAATTCATTAAAATGAATAAAAACAATTCATCTCAAACAAAAAGGCTCAACAATTACAATGAACCAGCCATGTTAAATCTAATTGTCAATTGTTGGAAAAGACAAAAGAAAGCATTTGTAGCAACTTAAAGTGATAGTAACTTTTCTGATGATGATGACTCTAAAGAAGATAAATTTGCAACCTTTGCTTCATGGATTTTGATAAGCCCATGGTAACCTTAAACTCTTGCAATTCAAGTTCTTATACATTTGATGAATTGTAAGATGAATTTGATGAAATTGCCATTGAGTTTGAAAAAATGAACTCAAAATATAAAAAAAAATTATTTTAATTTTGAAAATTAAAAATAATTTATTATTGAAATCAAAAATTGAGTTCAAAAATGGAAATAAAAATTTGAAGAATGATTTTAGTGATTCCAAGCTAAGAATTGACATGCTAGAGAAAGTCGATCTTGATTTAAAAAGAAAAATTAAAAGCTTGCAATAGAAAAAGAAAATCATTTTAGATAAATCTTTTCAAGCTAGTATGACCAAATGTGATTACTGCAAATATCATGGTATTACATCACATACTTGTCCAATTGAGGCAAGTATGGGTTCCCAAAGGAATAACTAACTTGGTAACTTTTAAGCGCCTAAAGCTATTTGGGTACCAAAAACCAAGTGATTGTTCTTTTACGTGTTTTTGCAACAACAAGAGGAAAGCAATGGATTTAGATGCTTTAGACACACAAAAAGGATGATAGGTAACCTTTAAGCATTTAACCTATTAATTATGTATTACGGTTACCTACTTATGTTATATATATGTTTATATATATGATGCTTTATTGAAAAATATTTTTTATGAAATTTTGTTTTGATACAAAATGATTTTAATGAAAATTCATGTTTTGCTTCTTAAGTGACTATGAGCTTAATTGTGTATACAATTGATTTGATGCTTAATGATGACATGCTAAATTGATTTATGAAAAAATGTTATGAAGCATGAACTCAAGCATGATTTATGCATAAAAGGTTGATTTTGATAAGCTTTATGTCTTGAGTTATTAAAAAGCTCTAATAAATGACTAAAATGTATGCATATCCTTAAGGGGAGCATTTAGAGCTTACTTATAAGATATGATGCCATGAAGATGCAATAGCAAGTCTTAAGTCTCTTTAATGCTTTATATTCAATTATGTTTGCATAAGACTTAGGATGTTTGATTATGAGTACTTATTTCTAATTCATCAAATTTATAATCAATATCAGTCTAATTTTTTTTAGAAGCGTATGTTATATACCGATTAGTATAACTATTTTTACTTGGAACAAACAAAACAAGCCAGTACTGACCAATATTAAACCCAAAATGATATTGTAGGCACCTAATTTCATCCGGGTTCTTTTTTCAATAATCCTAAATATCTGAGATTAAGGACTTAGTAACCACTGTAGTCAAGGGTGACCTCCTCTAGATGAACTAAACATTTTCAACCTTTTCAGTCATACTTAAATGGCTGCATGTGCACGTAACGAAAAAAGTGTTATTTTAAGCCCTAATTTTGGATATAAAAGAATGAATATTCAAGAGAAAAATTGTTTTTTAATATTCTCTTATCAAATTTTGAAAATTCATTTTTGCGAATGACATCATGGTTAAATTTTCTACTTTTAAAAAATTTTCAAAAATTTTTGTAATATTTGGAAAGCTAACCGTTATATATTTTACCGATACACTTCTAGTATTCATGCCAATACCCATTCTAAAAATAACAAATATTTAAGGAAAAATTCTTATTGGCACTTTTTACCATGAGGTATCAAGTTGCCAATTTTGAGACTTAAATTTGAATTTTTTATAATACTGTGAGTGTTATGCTCGTAAAATTTTTTGATAAAAATTGTTCTGGATTTTGTATTTTCATCTTATTATTTTTATAAATTAATATTTTAATTAATAAAATTGAATAAAATTTATTTTTATAAAATTTGAACATATTTTTAGAATTTTTTCGTTTCCAAGATACGAAGTTTTCTACTCCATAAATATTTTTAGTATGATTTTTCTGAGTTTATAATTTTTAAAATTCTTCATATATTATTTTCAAATTCTTATTAAATTGGTTTTGAAACTTTAACTTATTTTATGAGTTTTGTATTTTTTTTTTTGCATATAATAATTTTCCCTGACAAGGGTTTTTCTCGTGAAATTTTACGAGTTTATAATTTTAATTTTTTTAACATTAAAATTGATTTTTTATTAGATTAAATTAAATTGATCATAAGAAATTTTATTTCAAATACATTATTTTTAATTTTTATAATTTAATCTTTCTAATTAATTATTATGGTATAATTTTACATAAAATATACAAATATCATCTAAAATTTTTTAAAGCTTGATGATATTGATGACACCATTCACAATTTGAAAAACCTAATTAATTAAAATCAAATCAAATTAAAAATAATAATTACAAAAATAAAATAATAAAAAAAAGAAAAAATGGAAAATCCTAGAACATTTCGGCTAAGGGCTTTTATTTCAACCCTCGGTTGAATCCCTCCCCTATAAATAGGGGAAGATTGTTTCAAATGAGCTTTAGGTTTCAAACAATAAAAAGAACACACTAATAAAACACTAAATATTTTAACTTTCAAGTTTTCTAAAGGTATAAACACTTATAAAACTTCTAATTTTTTTCATTTTATACAATTTTCTTTCTTTTAGATAGTCAAAATCATGTTGAAGCTCATGTTTTTAATCCATGTTGAAAGGCTAAACATGATGACTATGAACAATTTCTTATATTTTGTTATTATATTTAATTTCAATTTTTAATTATTTTTTAATATAGCTTGATTTATTTTTATGAAATATTGTTGTTGTTGATGGGTGTTGATTTTGTTACATATATATGTTTATGTCGACATTGTTTTTTTTTCATATTTTCATGTTAATATGGTGATAAATATATTTATATACCTATTTTTTATGATTTTATTTTTTATTTAAGTTTGACGATATTTATTTATGTTTATTTTCTTGATGTTGTGTTGGAAAATCTTGATCTATGTTGTTTTCTGTTATGGCCAAAACATTTAGTGAATTTTATTTAATTGATTTTGTTATTTTTATCATGATTTTGGTTATTTGTGATTATTTAAAATTTGTAGGACTAAAAATAATTATTTAAATCTTTTACAAGCCTTGGAAAGGTAGTTCCAAGCCCGATTATATATATATATAAACATTATTTAGTGAAATTTTGGTAATTTTGATGTTATTTTCTAATTATTATGTATATAGGGACTAAGTTGCAAAAATATTGAAAATTCTTGTTTAGAGCTATCCATGCTTGGTTTAGAGCCCCTAGTATCATGGGAGGAGTGTTTCATGCATTTTTAAACATGTTGTATGCATTTTTAACATTTTAAGGACCTATTTGTAATTTGACGAAGTTTATGGACTAATTTGCAAAAAGTGGAAAATTTTGTTTCAAGGCCAAGGATGTTTGGTCGAATCATCACGAGGATGTTTGCCATGTTTTATATGTTTATTTTCATATGTTTGATGATGTTTTGCTCTATTTTTCCATTTAGGGACCAAATTGCAAATTTTAAAAAATTCAGGGATCATATGGTAAATCTTAGCATTTAAGGGTATTTTGGTCATTTTGAAATATTTCTAACATTCCACCAATCCTTCAGATGAGTGTAGAAAATATTAAAACTTTTCATATTCTTTTGGTTTTTTTAGGGTATGAAATGTAATGTTGAAAAGTTTAGGGGTTTAATTACAATTTTTGCATTTTAAGCCAATTTTTACATTTTAATTTCCCCATTTATGGTGAAATGATTTCTTACCATATTAGTTTCCATTAGGGTACCAAGATACTTTCATGTTGAAAGGATACCCTTAGGGCATTTTGGTAATTTTTCATAGAATCGAGTCTAATCACTGGATACTTTCATGCCAAAAGTGTATATTTAGGATAAGTTCACTTTTTGATGATACTTTTAGTGTCCATTAGGGTACCGATATACTTTCATGGCAAACGTATACTCTAAGGGTATTTTGATAATTTTTTTAGAATCATGTCCAATATAGTCATCAAGATGTTTTTATGCCAAAGGTGTATATTTAAGATAGGTTCACCCTTTCACAGTCATTTTCGAGTTAGCAAGATACTTTCATGTTGAAGGTATATCCAAGGGCATTTTCATAATATTGCAGTAGAATAAGTCTTATGTGATTACTAGAATACTTTCATGTCGAAATTACACATTAGGAAAAAGTTCATCATGTTAGACTATTTTTGGGTCTTAAGACACTTTATTAATATTTTAATAAGATCAAAATTTTTTTAAATTAAAGCAATGGCTTCAGGTTAAAATAATACATGAAAATTCTCTCATAATATGAAAAAGGGTTTTACGGATTATATTAATAACAAGATATCTTTTTCAAATAGAAAGTCAAGATTTTTCAATTTTTATAGAAATAAAACCTTTCATATTCCATCAATTTTCTAGCAGGGGACAAAAGATATTTTGATTTTTTTTAAAACCTTTCATATTCCATCAACTCTCCAGCAGGTTATGAAAGAAATTTATAAGAACTTTCATGTTCTTCTAGTTTTTTAAGAGTGCATAAAATATTTGGATTTTCAAAAATATAAAAAACCTGACTTTCTCCCATGGAACAATAAATTATTTTATAAAATATTATATATGAGAATTATAATTAAATATTAAATAATAAAATCAAATTAAAATCAAAATTTATGTTAACACATGATTAATAAGGTACTGATTTTCAGGCATCACAAGAAAGCTAGTCCTTACTTGTGATTGTAACTGACTACCAGATTCTTTGAAGCAATCTTTAGTATAAACAGATCTTGGGATTTATTTTTAAGGGTTTCGTAACCTACAAAATGCAAACTCTGGTAGGTGACCAATCTTACCTAGCCAAAATAGATTGATGGTGACTCTAGAAAAATAGTCATTTCATAATGACTGTTTAGAGTTAAATCAAGTAAGTGATTCATCTCGACAACTCGGTCTCTAGATACAAAAGATAAAAACAAATAAAATTAATAATGATGATATGGCCCCTAAATAATAAAAAATAATGATATATAGATATATAGATATATATGAGAATAAGGGGTACATCCACCATTTTAAGTTGAGTTGGTTAGGATTTGTACCCGGGCCATGTTGCAACAGCTTGGCGACTCCACTAGGGACAGGCTAGAGAGTCAAGCCTAAAATTAATTACGCGTTAAATAAAGTTTGATTAATTCAGTTTAAATCAATATTTAATTATAATTCTCGATATTTCCAAAAAATAATCTTTTTATTTGGCATTAATTCATTTTTGAGTTTCCTTTGAGGATTTAGGATTAGGGGATTTTTATTTTAATGATATGTCATAATAAAGGTTTGTTTATCCTTTTGCACCTACTGAGCACATGCACAGTAGTTTCTCTTTCAGATCTCTAAAAGGGATATAGAGTACCTAATATTTTAAGTGGAGGTGAAGTAACTCTGCCTTCTAAGGTGTTAGGCTCTATTTGGGCCAGTGGAAAGCCTACCGGGTGTAAATTCCTACGCCTGCCCAAAGTATTAGCCTCGTTACAAGCATGGAAGATATTCCCACTCGAATTGAACCCTTTCTGACATAAACCCATGATGGGTAAGGATGGGGTACCTCATTAGTCCGTTTTAGGCTTGGGGAGCAATTCGAGAACCAATTTAGAGGTCTGACCTAAACCTCATATGGCAAACTTTATGACCTCCCAATTAAAACCACGCTCAATTTTAGATGTCACAAAAAATTAAGAATACATGAAAGGATAAATGTACCTCTCTATTTCTTTTCTCTTTCTATTTAGTTATTTGTGTTTATTTAGATGATTTATTGTTGTATTATTTCCCCGGTTTAATTTTATTATTATTTGGATTCATTACTTCTTATGGATACTAACTTATTTATTTTTATTCTTTTCTTAGTGCATTTGTCATATGCATTTAGGGACACTTGCCTTAGATTAGGATTTCAACCCAGTTAAATTTTCATTAAAGTTCATGGCTGAATAGGTACACGCAGTGGTTGTTTCCAAAACATTCGAGGAGGTTCATAACGAGTCCTAGTTGAATCAAAAGAAACATGGGGACTATATACTAAAGGACGTGTCAAAATTGCTAAGGATCACACATTTAGATCTCCGTTAGAATAATTTATTAGAATTGGCTAAGATATGGAACAGTTAGGGAAATGGAAAATACACTCAAGTTATAGAGAATATGGATAGATTGCCCTCCTACTCAAAACATAAATGGATGAACAATTAGTGTGAGCTTTAACAGAATTCTGCAATCTTTCATATCGGTGCTTTTCATTTAATCAACATGACATGACTCTAACTATAGAAGAAATTGCATTTTTACTCAGGTTGGGGCCTATGGAGACAAGACCTATTTATTGCAACGAGCATAACCCAACAAGTTTTTAGAAGAAACTGGGGCAAATTCTTGACTTAAATTTCAAATTAGCCCCTCAATATATTGAGCAAGAAAGGAATAATAGTGTTATCCCATGGCAATTTCTATGAGAATATATCAAACTATGTTCAGACAAGGAAAAAGCTTTCGATGCATCTACTTTAGCTATATATGGCTTAGTTTTCTTCCGAAGGATACTCGGACATATCAAAGTAGTAATAGTAGATCTATTTGACTGGTTGATCAAAGTAGCAATTGTAGATCTATTTAACTGGTTGTAGGGAAATCTGCATCCAGCCCCTACCATTTTAGCTAAAATAATCTGAGCACTTAACATATGTCAAAAAGTAGGTTAGGTAGATTTTTTGCGAGTGCATTGTTGTTATATATTTAGGCCTGAAGTCATCTTTAGGGTGAAGAGGCCGACAAGGTTAAACCTTACTTTTCACATTGTGTTCAAGTGCATTAAGAAGAAATGGCCCAACTAGGGAACTAAAAACCAATGGGTTAAGACATTAAGAATTTGGCCTCTAATGATAAAACATGGAGAGCCCTTTAGTTTTCATCAGAACCTTTTGTGTATTACTATGGTCATCTATTTTTTATGCCTTTACTTAGTGTGTAGGGCACTATAGGATATGCACCGCTATTGGTTCAATGACAATACCGGTCATGACAATTCATCCCCATGACTTTTGGTTTGAACAGTGTAGATTTGGAGTATCATGGTGAAAGCTATAGAAATTTACTTTAGCCGAGTACCTTACGTTGGAGAAAAAGATATAAGTTAGGATTACATGCTTATATGGACCAGACAACCCTCGGATATAATGCTTAGAGAAGTATCCGAGGCTGCAACGTGATTATCCCAGGTACAAATGGAGTCAATCCCAAGTATCCATCCAATCAAAGCCTTCTATGACTTCTGAAGTTGATTTGATAAAAAAGGAAACAACAAGAGATCGGAAAAGATTGAGTGCTAAAAACCTAGCTTTCCAAGAAGAAGTTTTGTATCTAAAGATGAAGATGGAGGCTAAAGAAAAAAATGTCTAAAAGATGGAATAAAAGTATAATTTGATGAAGCAAGACTGGATTGAGCAAAATAAAAAGATGAAACTTACCAGCATATCCGAAAGCTCAAATGGGATACATAAGTTTCATGAAGAGTTAGGAGTATGGAAAGTTAAGGCATAAGAAGGAAAAGCTAGGGCCACTATTTTTGAACAAGAGTGAAGGGTGAATATTGACACTCATATTTAACTAAGAAGACCTGTAGAAAGAATGGGCAAATTATGGCTGCCCTTGATGAAGGACAAGAAAGAGTGTCTCAATTAATTTAAGAAAGAGAAATCCTCATAATGACCATTAAGGAAATGAGGCAAGTGCTACACCAGAAAAAGAATGACATTGATGCTTGGGCTCAAGCCTATCAAGAAATAAATGTATATTGGAATGATAAATTATGATGGGTTCAGGATGAATGTGAAAGATGGAAGGTTAATTCTATTGGTCAATAGTTTTACATCAATCATCTCGTGAAACATATTCACTCAGCAGTCATTCAAGCAAGAAAGATGGTGGAAGAAATATAAGTCCTAAAGAGTTAAATTAATCCAGTAGGCAAATATAAGTTTATTATACTTGAATTTCTAGAACGAGCACAACAATAATATGACCAAGCTAGGACTTTTCTTGGATATAATCCACATATGATCAACAATGTGTAATCCATTAGAAAATTAATGAAAATTTATGAGTTTGAAATCTTTCGCTAAAGCAAGCGTTCCTGCAATTGCTTTCCTACTTTCATATCACACATACATTATGTATATCTATACATATACATACATATTCATACCTTCATCGACAAATACAAACTTAATAAAATTTGAAATTTTCCTTTTAAAGGTTTCAACATTGCTAACTTAGAGAGACCCCATCAATTAACCACCCACCCATCGCTATTATACTTGATCCAAGGCAAGAAAAATGGTCGAAGACCAACTAGCAAGATTAGAAAAATGGGAAAAAAGTTAGCCTCAATCTCAAGAGGCCATGATTAAAAGATAAAAAGAATTGCAAGTGCAAATCACAAGATTAATGGAGTTGCTTATGGCAAGAGAGTCGGCTTGCCAACACACGAAAAATACTAGTAACATTCCTATTGGGACATCCGAGGGTGCAGCTTGAAATGCCAGCAACAAATACTTGAGAAACAAAAGCACCAAGCACCCAAAATGTACAACAAAATGTTTCAGGAGCTACCATGCTGCCAGTCATTGTTATTAATCCTAATGCTCTTTTGTAAGAGGCAGATACAAGAGTCCCACCCGCACGACAAGAGTCAACAACTGATGCCTTTGATGAAGGAAAAAAACATAAGAAGAAAGGAAGAAAGCCAGCTAAGGCAAAAATTAAAAAGGAAAAATTACAGCTCCTTAAAAGAAGATTTAAGGCCATAGAAAAAGGTTAGCTTTATACCAATCTAGATTTTAAGGATCTTAGTTTGGTACCAGATTTGATCTTCCCTCTAAAATTTAAAATGTCGAAATTTGAGAAATATAAAGGCACCACTTTCTCACAAGCCCACATTAAAATGTTTATTTGAAAATGGCTGGATATTTACATGATGACAAGTTTCTTATTTATTGCTTTCAAGAAAGCTTGTCGGGCTCAGTAGTAAACTAGCATAACAATTTGAGTTGAAATCACATTCAATACTGGTCCGATCTGGCCAATATATTATTGCAGCAATACAGACACATGTCTAAATGGGAAAGATAGTCTAACTCTTCAAAATATGGAGAAAAAAGCCAGAGAATCCTTTAAAGAATATGCCCAAAGATGAGGGATGTAGCACCTCAGGTGCACCTCTCATTAAACAAGAAGGAAACAACCATATTGTTTGTAAGTACCTTATGTTCCCCTTATTATTGTAAGCTAGTAGGAAATACAACTAAGAATTTCTCTAAAGGAAATTATTGAAGTTGCTGTAATAGTTGGGAAGATTATAATCGATGAATCTTCTACCATAAAGAAGACTGGACCTGGCAAAAGAAAAAGCTTTGTTTGTTAATTATGTCAACCAATCATTCCATCAAGAACTTTATCCTTCTTAACAAAACCAAAGACATTAAACCCTAAAGCACCTATTCTTTCAATCCATCCCAAGCTCATGTTTTGTCAACACAAACCACTGCCCTAAGTCCCCTTCAAAACCAAACAAAACCTAATCCTAATCAACCAGCCTAACAAAAAAATTGGCTTAAACCTCACTATAAGCCTCTTCTTTATTCTTACAAAGAAATATTTGATAAAATTCTTGAGTCTCAATTAATAGCTCCACTTTTTACCAAACCATGTGAGGGCAACCTTCCCAGTTGGTATGGTCCAAATGCTTACTGCGAATATCACACAATAGTGAGTCATTCAATTGAAAATTGCCCTGCTTTTAAAAGAAACATCCAGAGCCTTCTTGGAAAAGGTGCTTTAAAATTTAACAATGCTTCAAGACCCAATATTGCAGTAAATCCTCTACCTAATCATCCTAAACCTGGAGTTAATGCCCTAAACGCTGAGGAAAAGTGATGGTTGAAGAAAGATATCTGAGAGTTAAGACCTTAATGGAAAAAGTTTAGGCAATTTTAACTTAAGGCCAAATCCTTAGTCAGAATCATAAATATGTAGTTTACCAATCAAAATTTGGAGCAAACTTCTGCAAGTTTCATGCCGTCCAAGGGCATAACTTATAGAATTGTTTAGATTTTTTAACTTTAATTCAAAGGATGATGGATACTTGAGAGATTGATTTTTATATAAAAGCTCCTCCAAAGGGGGAAAAGTCAATTAATATGACTGGTAAAGGGCCCTCACAACTGTCCTACGGTGTTCGTTACCCCCTGTCACAATGTGGCCTGGATACGAATCCTAACCATCTCGACTTAAAATGGCAAATGTATCCATTGTTTCTATATATCTATATATATATAGATATATCATTATTTCCTTTTATTTTTAGGGGTCCATATCCTCATTAATATTATTTTTCATACTTGGAGACTAAGTTGTCAAGATGAATTGTTCACTTAACTTCTCTAAATAGTCGTTATGAAATGACCATTTATTTTGGAGTCGCTACTAATCTTATTTTAGCCAAGTGAGACTGGACACCTGTCGGTCTTTATATTTTTGAGGGTTACAAAACCCATGAAAACAAATTTCAAGGTCTATGCTCATACCAAAAATCGCACGAAAGGATCTAGGAGTCGGTTGCAAACACAAGTAAGGATCGACCTTCTCATGATGCCCGACAATCAATACCTTATTAATCGAGTGTTAACTTAAATTTTGATTTTTATTTGGTTTCAATATTTAATATTTAATTATAATTCCCTTAATATTTTATTAAAGAAATTTATTATTTTGAGAAAGTCGAGTTTTAATGCTTTTAGAAGTCATAAAATTATTCGTACCCTCCCAGGGAACCAAGTGAATAAGAATTCTCTATCGTATCCCGCTAGAGAACCATGCGAAATACAAAAGGTTTTATTTTCTCTAAATTGAAAAATCCCAACTTCTTATTTGAAAAGGGTATCTCACTATTAAAATAATCCCTAAAATTTCTCACATATTCTGATAGGAATCTTATGTATTAATTTATTTAGGAGGCATTGCCTTATTTACAAAAATAATTTTATTATCAAAAAATATGGACTCTATAACCTAGAAATGACCTAATATGATGAACATATTCTTAATGTGTACTTTCGATGTGAAAGTATCATAGTACTCATGTATGATATGATTCTAATACAGAATTATGAAAATACCGTTTCGGTATACCTTCTACATAACATAACCCTTAAAAGACTCGAAAATGATTGAAAAAAAGGCAAACCTAACCTAAGTATGCACTTTCGGCCTAAAAGCATCTTAATGCTTATTTAAGACTAGACTCGAAGGAAAATTATGAAAATGCTCTTAGGGTATACCTTCGACATTAAAGTATCCCTTAACCTTAATAAACCTTAAAATGATCTAGGAAGGCTAAACTAATCCTAAAATATTCACCTTTGGCATAAAATCTTCTCGATGAAAAAAATTATCGGAATGCCATTAGGCATATCTTTGACGTGAAAGTATCCCGGTAACCTTAATGGACTTTAAAATGAACTAGAAACGCTAAACTAATCCTAAATATTCACCTTTAGCGTAAAAGCCTCCCAATGAAAAAAGTTATCAAAATACCCCTAGGGTATACCTTCGATATAAAAGTATCTTGGTAACCCTAATGGACCTTAAAATGATCTAGGAAGCCTATACTAATCTTAAAAATTCACCTTTGGCGTAAAAGCATTCTGGTGAGCAAAACTATCGAAATACCCTTAGGGTATTCCTTCGATGTGAAAGTATCCTGGAACCCTAATGGACATTAAAATGATGAAAAGTAGATGAATTTGGTTTAAATGAAAAAGCTAAAATTTTAAGTTTGACTTAAAATACAAAATTTGCAATCAAGCCCTTAAATTTTGAAAATTACATTTCGTATCCTTTAGAAGACCGAACAAATACAGAAAGTTTTAAAATTTTCTTACATCCCTACGGAAAGCCATAGAAATAATAGAAATCTTTAAAACTAGTAAAATACCCATTTTACCCCTAAATATGAAAATTTGCTATTTAGTCCTTGAGCGTTATAAAATTTTCATTTTAGTGCCTACATAATAAAATAACCTAAAAAATCATAAAAATCACGTGCAAACATATATGAAAAATACAACAAGATACGAACAAAGATTTGGCCAAACACTTTGGCCTTAAAAAAGTATATTTCTAGAATTTACAAAATTACCTCTAAACTTTATAAAATTATATTTTGACCTCTATATAATAAAATATCATAAAACATCAAAACAAATCATCAAACACTTTTAGCCATAAAGCATAATTTTTCATTTTTTGCAACTTAATCCTAAACTACCTAAAATTGCAAAATGACCCCATAAAGTGTTAAAAATGCCTAAGTCATGTTTGTAAACACACAAAATCAATTTTCATGCAGCCATGAAGCTCTCAGCCAAGCAAGAATGGTTTTTTAAAAAACTTTAATATTTTATAATTTAGTCCCTCTGTTTATTAATACTGCAAAAAGGCCTACAAAATAAAAAACATTGAATTATCACAAAAAAAGGCATAAAATCATCATAAAAAATTCCAATCAGATTTGGCCAAAGGGGAAATCATGAAATATATGCATACATTGATATATAAAAAAAGCATGAAAACAAGCATAAATAATTACTGTTAAACTTAAATAAAAGTAAAGTTATAAAATAATTATACTAATATGCCAATAAACATATTAATCATCAAAATAACATAAAAAAAGTAATTAAAACATCAACTAAACACAACAAAACCAAAATCATAAAACCAAAAATAATATCACTTATAAAAAAACAAGATTTAACTAAAAAACAAAAAAACTCACAACAAATGCAAAAAAATTTCTTTGTTATCATGTTTATCCTTTCAACATGGATGAAAATCTATGAGCCTTAACATGATTTTCACTCACAAAAATAAAGAATCAAAAGTAAAAATCAACCAAAAAAAAGAGAAATTTGGCAAAAAAATCTACCTTGAAAGCTTAAAGAACATGAGAAAATTTAAGTAATTTAACTGATTTTTAAGGTTTTTGGCTTATGAAAGCCATTAACCTTTCACGAAGGCTTTCTCTCTTCATTTTCTAGAGAGACGATTGGCCAAAAATGGTGAAGACAACCACTTTTGCCGTTGCCTTCCTAGAGTTTTCTAGGAAACTTTCTTTTTTTATGTTTTTTATTGATTTGATTTCTTTTAATGAATTTGATTTAAATTAATTGTTTTTGTCTTTTAGTGGATGATGTCATGCATAACATCATTAAAGTCTAGAGAATTTTGAGAGATATTTGTATAATCTATAAAATTATATCGTAAAAGTTAACTAAAAAGACTAAATTATAAAAATTAAAAACTATGTATTTACAACAAAATTTCATATGATTAAAGTCTAAAGAATTTTATGTACAAGAAAAAAATTAAAAACTAGTAAACTCGTAAAATTTTATGAGAAAAACCTTTATTGAAAAAATTATCATATGTAAAAAATTGTAAATTTTGTAAAATAAATTTAATTTTGAAAAATTGATATAATATGAATTAAATAGTAATATTTGAAGAATTTTAAAAATTATTAACTCAGAAAAATCCCACAGGAAAAATTTACAAAGTAAAAAACTTTATGTCTTAGTAACAAAAAATTCTAAAACTCATAAAATAAATAGGATTTTCAAAACTGGTTTATTGTGAATTAAATAATAATATTTGAATAATTTTCAAAATAACAAACTAAGAAAAATCCTCCCAAAAAAATTTACAAAATAGAAATCTCCGTATCTCGAAAATAGGAAAAATTTTAAAAAATGTAAAACTCCTAAAATGAAATGAATTTCTCAAAACTGATTAAGTATGAATCAAAAAACAATATTGAAAAAAATTTTTAAAAATTCTAAATTCAAGAAATCTTGCTGAAAAGTTTACAGAGTGAAAAACTCCGTAGTTTGGAAACGAGGAAACTTCTAAAAGAAAATGCAAAACTTATAAAATAAAATAAAATTTTCAAAACTGATTTAATATGATTTAGACAATAATATTTGAAGAATTTTAAAAATTATAAATTCAGAAAATTCTCTGGAAAAATTTACAGAGTAGAAATTTCGTATTTAAAAACAGGGAAAATCCTAAAATTTATAAGAAATAAATGAAGTTTTTAAAATTGATTTAATGATGGTTAAATGTGAATATTTAAAGAATTTTGAAATTAAAAGCTTGAGAAAATTCCACCAAAAATTTTACAGATAACAAAAAATTCGTATTCTGGAACAAAAAAATTTTCAAAAAATACATTGAAAGTTATATAAAATGAACTAAATAAAATATATTATTCAAAATATTAATTTACAAAATGGTCAAGATGAAAATAAAAAATTCAAAATTGGAAATAATTTTATCTGAAAAAATTTCATGAGTATGATACTCATGGCACTATGAAAAATTAAAAATTAATTACTAAAATGGGCAACTTGACATCTTATGGTATAAAATGCCAATATAAAATTTTTTTAATATTTATGATTTTTCAAAGTGAGTATCAGCATAAATACTATACTGATATCAATAAAAATATATGACAGTTAATCTCCCCAACTTTATGAAAAATTCTCAAAAAATTCCTAAAAATGAAAATTTTGACTGAGGTAATATCTGTAGAAGTAGATTTTCAAAATTTTGACAAGAAATTATTAAAAATAATTTTTTTCTTAAATATTCATCTTGCATATCCAAAAATCAAAATATGACTTTTTGTCACATGAACTTATGGTTATTTAAATTATGACTAAAAAGGTCTTGAAAATATCTTGTTCATCTAAAAAATATCCTTCTCAATGAGGATGGTCATTAAGTTCTCGATCTTAGATATTTAAGATTATTTTTCCTGAACGTGTCTACAGCTGCCCTTTTTCAATCATTGCTGAGAATCAGGAACAGGGCAAAGGCCAAATAGACATAATTTTGTTCAGGTCGTTAAACTTTGAAAAATAAATAAAATAAAAATGAAAATAAAAGCTAATTAGCCCTAAGAAGAAATCTAAAACTAAACGGTGACTAGGGCGAGACCTAAGTCACAAGGAGTTTACTAGGATAAAACCATGATGGTTAACAAAAGAAAAGGGTTGATTGGGATTAAACCATATAAGTCAACAGAAGTAAAGGGGTTAACTGATGCAAAACCTATAATTAACATCAGTAAGAAATTGACCAGGGCAAAATCTGTATGTCAACAAATAAAAAGGGTTGATCGAAATAAAACCGACTAGTCAACATAGGTAAAAGGTTGACCGGGATAAAACTGATAAGTTAACAAATAAAATGGGTTGACCGAGATGATACGATAAGTCAACATAGATAAAGGGTTGATAGGATAAAACCAACAAAGTCAACAAAGATAAAGGGTTGGTCAAGACAAAACCAAAAAGTCAACAAAGATAAAGGGTTGGTCAAGACAAAACCAAAAAGTCAGCAAACAAGAAGGTTGATAGGGATAAAACCAATAAGTCAACAAATATAAAATGTTGACCAAGATAAAACTGATAACAAAGATAAAAGGGTTGACAGGGATAAAATCAACAAATTAACAAAGATAAAAAGTTAACTAGGATAAAATCGACAAAGTTAACAAAGATAAAAGGTTGACCGAGACAAAACCAATAAGTAAACAATAAAAGGGTTGACCGAGATAAAACTAACAAGTCAATGAGTAAAAGGGTTGACTGGGACAAAGCTGACAAGTCAATAAGGAAAAAAGGGTTGATTGGGTCAAAGCCGACAAGTCAACAAGGATAAAAGGTTGACAAGTTAATAAGGAGAAAAAGTTGACTAGGACAAAGCTGACAAGTCAACAGGGATAAAAGGGTTGACCAATACAAAACCGATAAGTCAACAAAAATAAAAAGGTTGATTGGGACAAAGTCGACAAGTCGATAGGGATAAAAGGGTTGATGGATAAAGCCTACAAGTCAACAGGGAGAAAAGGTTAATCGAGACAAAGCCGACAAGTCAACAGGGATAAAAGGGTTGACTGGGACAAAGCCGACAAGTTAACAGAAAAAATGTTGATCGAGACAAAGTTAATAAGTCAATAAGCATAAAAGGTTGATTGGGACAAAGTCGAGAAGTCAACATAGGTAAGAGGTTGGCATAACATTTGAGACTTGATTAATTATCAAGATGAAGCACTTAACTAACTTAAATCCCACTCCACCTACCTTGCCATAGGATTGCATGAAGGGGTGATAAAAACTCTTTTAAATGCTTTGAAGATCATCATCAAAGTATTGAAAACATATTTTTAGATGCTTCGAATATCACCATTAAAGTTTCTTCCAAGCCTTCTTCACTTACCTTACCATAGAATCGTGTGAGAATGTGATAGATTTCTTTAGAGAATTATTCAATCTTTCCTAAAAAGTTATCATATATTAAATATTAAATTAGTGTTCATTGATTTAGTGATATAACCTATACAATTGGATAAATATCTACTCATTGCATATTTGCTTACTTCTACGAAATCATGAAAAGCATCATATTTCATCAAAATTTCAGGATTTATGGAATGAGATCACCTTCTCATTCTGACCTCAGGAAAAAAATTGATAAAAATCCATGAAAATTCCAAAACAATTTCAACCATGGATTTTCCAATATCAAGCATAATGGACATGTTATCTTCATCATGATGTTAAAACTTTCTTATGATGAATGATCACCATTTGGTACTTTTTTGAATAAATGAATTTTGAGGCACAAATGGGGTGGCACCACTAAAATTTATCTTGAAGAAATTGATATGACAAAGTCGAGGTTTACTAAGACCAAATTCAGATGGATGTTCGTTTAAAGAATTCCTTGAAAGATAAACAATCAAGTTATAACATCCTTTTAATCTTCAAATACAATAGCTTGATAGGTGTTAAACTAATGCTAGTAAACACCAAGTCTCAAAGGATTGATTTTAGTAAGCATTAATTCTCAAGATTAGGTACCAAGTTCTAAAAGGTTATTTGGAAAGGAATCAATGTCAGGGCACTTAACTCAACCTTTTATTGAGGTCATGAAATTTTCAAAGGTTTAGGGTCATTTCTGAATTAGAATGATGGGTTCTCTTTAATTGGTGACTATCTTTGTTAATTTAAGAGCAATTCTTAGGCCTTTAAGCCTGCCCCATCATATTATTAAAGACTTAAAAATCATTCAAAAAGATGAAAATGTAAAGAGCTTTCTAGGAATAGCCCGACAGCCCAGATAGCTATATCTGATTAAAATAGACTTTGTTAGGCATGTAATGTAGGCCATGGTTCAGGGTTTAGACAGAAAAAGATAAATATGCCCAAATAAAATGTTTAAGGGTAATTGAATGAAGGATCAGTTCCTTTTAGAAAGAGTTGATTTTGACATGCCTTTCAAGATAAACAAAACTTTTTCTTCAGCAACTTTTATTTTCTTTATTTTTCTTTATTTCTCTTTTTTTACTTTAAAACTTTCATCGTTCTTTATTCTGAAAGAACTTGAAATTTTCTTCATTCTTCACTTGGAATATTTGAACTTGAAATTCAAACTTTCTTCTTTCTTCAAAATTTACTAAATAACGTCTAATTTGTTCTTCTTATAAGTTTATAATGGAATTTACCCCTTTTAATCTTAAAGCTTTGCTTCACTTGCCCTTCAGCATGGAGGGTGATCCTTGATTAGGCTATAGAGAAAGAAAATAAACTATCAAGCTCAAAGGGGACTACAAAGGGAATAATTTTCTATGTTTAAGAAAAGATAGAGAAAGAAGACCATTTTTCATTTCAAACATAGCGATTTGAACTAGTTAAGCATTTCGCTAGGAAAAAAAAGGTTATTTTTTTCAAAATTATTTTGAATACTTTAATAGCATGATGCTGCACTCAGTAATGGCTAAAGATATGCCCTTCAACATGATTGGCTTCATTACCACCAATGACTGGTTGAGCCTCTAAGAAAGAAAATTAGATTAGCTTGGAAAAGATATCGGATCTCATATCTTATGTATTAAAAATTGGTTTCAAAAGGTTTTGTTCAAAAATAAAAAAAGATTTTGGCTTATGTTCACTCTCATTCTTCCTGAATTGAGGATTTGAAAGAGTGTCATGAAAATTATGGTAAAAGATTATCAAAATAAGAGAAATCTCGAAATTACTATCATTATTTTAACATATGTCAAACTATTGATGTCTGAATCTTTTAGGAGCATAACATATTTGTTCAACCTTGAAGGAATCCATAAAAAAGAACATTTAAGTGTGGAAAGTCTATAATGGTGAAAGGTCTATAACTAAATGTTTGGGAGAACTATATATGTAGAAGTGAAGGACCTTTCTGAGAGAGCTCAAACTAATGGTGATCACCTACCAAAGAAAAATTTTCCAAAATGTTCTCATTATCCTAAATATTGGAAATCATTATGAACAAAATTCATGGTTAGTGAAGTATGCATACTATTTAGAAATCAAAATTTATTTAATAGGAAATGTACAAAATTTTGAAGTCGAGATAGAAATTACCCCTAATTGGCATACTACCAAAAGGTCGATGACCCTTAGGCTAATCAGCCTTAATAGTCATCTACCCACTCCCAAAATTTCACTGAATTGGCATCCTCTATGGCTAAATTATAGGTAAGATAATGGAACATTAAGAGGTGCATCAAACTCTAAGTCCTCAAAATCGAGAATTTTATAAGATGCATGGTTATTTCTTTTCATCATAATCATGTCTTAAGGACAACCACTATATGACTCTTTACTAAATTCCTTAGCAGAGAAGATGAATCTAAAAGCTCATTGCATAGGAAAGAATCATCCAAGTAATCCAAGTTGGAATTTATAGCAGCCTGTGATCTCCTACCGATCATGCTGATACTTTAGATTATCTTCACATTGAACAGCATGCATTGGTTGATGGAATCCTTAGACAAAAAGTGTTGCACCCTAATGTTTGAATTATACCACCTTGGGTAGGAGTTTTCAAGGTTTTGTTGGAAAGCAAAGATCATCTAATTCTATTGAGGTCACTAAACAATGAAAAGTGAAGGTCGAGGACACTGTCCGAATAGATTTCCTTGTTTTTTCAACTTCTTAGGGTCCTGTCAGCTATGATAGAATTACTTTCTCGTCTCACATATGCTACCCGTCGCCCCTTGGTCAGTATGAATATGTATTATGGGACTAGCTTTCATATATTGAACACCATAAAGTGGTTGCATTTCAGCTTGCACTTCCTCGGATCCTCGGTAGAAGTATTAGTAATAACTTTTGGCCGTTAGTAAAATGGTTTCATTATCTTGAGTGGTTCCATCGAACTTAAAATTTGTGCTTTCATTTTCCTTCTTATTGTATGGTATCTTCCATTTAATGATTTGTTATCTCATCTCAAAATATATAAAAAAAAAAACTTAAATCAGTTTGCGTGAATATGTTTGTGTCTTGACAGTATTAATCTCTGTTGGCATCTTGGTATGATTGTCAATGAATGGAAAAATTACATAAATAAATAAGTAAATGAATGAGCGAATGCATGAATGAGTGAATAAATAATCAAGTAGAGGGGGTAGCATATAATGACATAGATTGGATGTTAGAGAATTAACTAAGAACCAGATATTAAAGTTATTGTAATGGCAAGAATCTGAAGAATTCGAGTAGTAATTCAACAACATTGTTTCATGAACCAAATATCTCTAACTTATCCATTGATTATGGGCATACATAGCCATATTTACAAGATTCAAAAGCAAAGTAGCAAAAAGAAATGATCTTGCAAGCACTACATTTTTCTAGCTGTGTTAGTGTTTCTAAGGGATTTTTGCAAACCCTAATAATTCATTTTTTATTCATTTTTTAACCTTTATAATTACAAAATTTGGTAAATATCCCAAAAAATTATCTTCAAAATCATTTCATTGTGCCTGTATTCTACTACTTCTAATAACGTGGTCTTTTTCTTTTTTCCTTTTTCTAATCCTATACGAACCTTTAACCATTTTTATTAGTCTATTGAGTAGATTTTCCATTCCATGGACTTCATGATCGAAATCTCCTTAGATGAACTTTGTTGTTCGAACCCTTACCTCTAAATCATCATAGATGTCTTGATCCTTGAAATATAATAAATGAAACGAATTAGTACACTACAAAATTTATGAATGCATAAACATATAAGAATGTGAACTTTGTAGATGCATGAATGAATTTACAATTTCCATGGAATATGGATATCATGCCAAAAATTAAGAAAAATCCTTCTAATATAACAAATTAATGTGAGACATAAAATATATCATAATAACACAACATAGATGCATCAATATCAAGAAAATCAAAGAGTAAAGGGTTATAAGCGTTCCCCCCTGTGTACCTAATTTGGTATCCTCTAGAACCGAGTATGGCTCAAACTAGGTAAGGCCCTTATAGTTCATTACATGATGTTTAGATTAAACATCTAAATAGGTTCTCGAATTGCTCCCTGAGTCTAAAAAGAACTGACGAGGTACCCTTATCCTTACCCATTGCAGGTTTATGTTGGAAAGGGTTTAATTCAAATGGGAGTATCTTCTATGCCCATAATGCGGCTAACACCTCAGGCAGGCATAGGAATTTACACCAGGTAGGCTTTTCACTGACCCAGACAGAGAGGCTAACACCTCAGAAGGCAGAGTCACTTCGCCCCATCCTAAAATGGTGGGTACCTATGCCCCTTCCTTATTCATGGAAGAATGCATATGCATGTGCACAATGTGTGTGTGTGTGTGTGTGTGTGTATGGGAACAATTTACCTTTTATGACTTGACATTTTCAAAAACAAAAAACCCCTATCCTTAATTTCCCCTAGAAATTATACAACAAAGGAAACAAAAAGGTTAGTGAAAAATATTAAGAATATATACTAAAATTTATAGGCCAAAAAATACAATGTAAAATTATTTTAAAAATATCAGGAATTATAGTTAAATATTGGCTGAAACCAAATTAATCAAAATTTAGCTAGCACAAAATTAATTTTAGGCCTGAATCTCGAACTGTCCCAGTGGAGTCGCTAAGCTGTCGCAACGTGGCCTGGATACAAATCTTGATCAGCTTGTCTAAAATGGCAAATGTATCCATTATTTCTATATATCTATATATATCATTATTTCCTTTATTTTTAAGGGTCATATCCTCATTAATATTTTCAAGGGTTACAAAACCCATGAAAACAAACTCCAAGGTCTACACTCATACCAAAAATCGCATGAAAGGGTCCGAGAGTCGGTTACAATCACAAATAAGAATGCACCTTCTCATGATACCCGATGATCGGTACCTTATTAATCGCGTGTTAACTTAAATTTTGATTTTTATTTGGTTTCAATATTTGCTATTTAATTATAATTCCCCTGATATTTTGTTAAAGAAATTTATTTTTGAGAAAGTCAGGTTTTAATGCTTTTAGAAATCACAAAATTATTCATACCCTCTCGAGGAACCAAGTTAATAGGAATTCTCTATCGTATCCCGTTGGAGAACCATACGTAATGCCAAAGGTTTTATTTTCTCAAAATTGAAAAATCTCAACTTCCTATTTGAAAAGGATATCTCGCTATTAAAATAATCCATAAAATTCTTCACACATTCTGGTAGGAATCTTACATTTTAAGTTAATTAAGAGACATTACCTTATTTATAAAAATAATTTTATTATTAAAAAATATGGACTTTATGACGTAGAAATGACCTAATATGATAAACATATCCTTAATGTGTACTTTCGATGTGAAAGTATCCTAGTACTCATATAGGATATGTTTCTAATGCAAAATTATAAAAATACCCTTAGGGTATATGTTCTGCATGAAAGTACCAGGTAACCCTTAAAAGACTCAAAAATGATTGAAAAAAAGGTGAACCTATCCTATGTATGCACTTTTGACCTAAAAGCATCCTAATGCTTATCTAAGACTAGACTCGAAGAAAAATAAGGAAAATGCCTTTAGGGTATACCTTCGACATGAAAGTATCCAATGAACCTTAATAGACCTAAAATGATCTAGGAAGACTAAACTAATCCTAAAATATTCACCTTTGGCGTAAAAGCGTCATGGTGAAAAAATTACTTTCGATGTGAAAATATCCCGGTAACCCTAATGGACCTTAAAATAATCTACGAACGCTAAACTAATCCTAAATATTTGTCTTTGACGTAAAAGCATCCAGGTGAATCAAATTACCACAATGCCTCTAGGGTATACCTTTGACATAAAAGTATCCCAATAACCCTAATGGACCTTAAAATGATCTAGGAAGGCTATACTAATCCTAAAAATTCACCTTCGACATAAAAGCATTCCGGTGAGCAAAATTACCAAAATACCCTTAGGGTATTCTTTCGATGTGAAAGTATCCTGGAACCTTAATGACGCTAAAATGATGAAAAATATATGAATTTAGTCTAAATGAAAAAGCTAAAATTTTAAGTTTGACTTAAAATACAAAATTTGCAATCAAACCCTTAAATTTTTTAAAATTACATTTCATATCCTTAAGAAGACCGAACAAATATGGAAAGTTTTAAAATTTTGTATACCCCTACAGAAGGTCACAGAAATAATAGAAATCTTTAAAACTAGTAAAATGCCTATTTTGCCCGCTAAATATGAAAATTTGCCATCTAATCCCTAAGCGTTGTAAAATTTTCATTTTAGTGCCTACATTATAAAATAACCTAAAAAAATCATAAAAATCACATGCAAACATATATGAAAAATACAGCAAAATACCAACAAAGATTCGGCCAAAGACTTTGGCCTTAAAAAAGTATATTTCTAAAATTTACAAAATGACCCCTAAACTTTGTAAAATTATATTTTGACCCTTATATAATAAAATATCACAAAACATTAGAATAAATCATCAAATCAACAAAGAATCACCAAAAAGCATGGCAAAAATGTGTACAAAGGTTTGGTCAAACACTTTAGCCATAAAGCATAATTTTTCATTTTTTGCAACTTAGTCCCTAAACTTCCTAAAATTGCAAAATGACCCTCTAAAGTGTTCAAAATGCCTAAATCATGTTTGTAAACAAACAAAATCAATTTCCATAGAGCCATATTCTATATTTTACAATTTAGTCCCTATATTTATTAATATTGCAAAATGGCCTACAAAATATAAAAAAACATAAAATTATTACAAAAAATAGGCACAAAATCATCATAAAAAATTCCAATCAGATTCAGCCAAAGGGAAATCACGAAATATATGCATACATTGATATAAAAAAAGCATGAAAACAAGCATAAATAATTATTATTAAACTTAAATAAAAGTAAAATCATTAAATAAATATACTAATATACTAATCAACATATTAATCATCAAAATAACATAAAAAAAGTAATTAAAGCATCAACTAAACACAACAAAACCAAAATCATAATGACAAAAATAATATTATATATATATATATATAAAAGCAAGATTTAACAAAAAAACAAAAAAAAATCACAACAAATACAAAAAAATTTCTATGTTATCATGTTTAGCCTTTCAACATGGATGAAAATCCATGAGCCTTAACATGATTTAGACTCACAAAAATAAAAATCAAGAGTAAAAATCAACCAAAAAAAAAGAGAAATTTGGTAAAAAAAAATCTACCTGGAAAGCTTGAAAAATAAGAAAAAATGTAAGTAATTTAACTGATTTTTAAGGTTTTTGGCTTATGAAAGCCATTAACCTTTCATGAAGGCTTTCTCTCGTTATTTTTAGAGAGAGGATCGGCCAAAAATGATGAAGAAAACCCCTCTTGCCATTGGCTTTCCTAGAGTTTTCTGGGAACTTTCTTTTTTTTTTTAATTTATTTTTTATTAACTTTTGATTTGATTTTTTTATTGATTTGATTTTTTTTAATGGATTTGATTTAAATTAATTGTTTTTATCTTTTCTTGGATGATGTCATGCATGACATCATTAAAGTCTAGAGAATTTTGGAAGATATTTGTATAATCCATAAAATTATACTGTAAAAGCCAACTACAAAGACTAAATTATAAAAATTAAAAACTATGCATTTACAAGAAATTTTCATATGAACAATTTAATTTAATCTAATGACAAAAATGATTTTTATGTACAATAAAAAATATAAAAAATTGCAAACTTATAAAATTTTATGAGAAAAACCTTTACCGAGAAAATTTGATATATGTAAAAAAGACTAAAATTCATAAAATAAATTAAATTTTGAAAAACTGATTTAATGTGAACTAAATAACAATATTTGAAGAATTTTAAAAGTCATTAACTCAGAAAAATCCCACAGGAAAAATTTATAGAGTAAAAAACTTTGTATTTCAGTAACAAAAAAAAATTTAAAACTCATAAATAAATGGGATTGTTCACAACTGGTTTACTATGAATTAGATAATAATATTTGAATAATTTTCAAAAAAACAAACAAAGAAAAATCCTCTCAAAAATAATTTACGGAATAAAAAACTCTGTATCTCAAAAACAGAGAAAATTCTAAAAAATGTAAAACTCCTAAAATGAAATGAATTTCTCAAAAATGATTTAGTATGAATCAAAAAACAATATTTAAAGAATTTAAAATATATATATAAATTCAAGAAATCTTGTCAAAAAGTTTACAGAGTGAAAAACTCCATAGTTTGGAAACGGGAAAAATTCTAAAAGAAAATGTAAAACTTATAAAATAAAATAAATTTTTCAAAACTGATTTAATATGATTTAGACAATTATATTTGAAGCATTTTAGAAATTATATATTCAGAAAATTCTCTAAAAAAATTTACAAAGTAGGAATTTCGTATTTAAAAACAGGGAAAATCCTAAAATTTATAAGAAATATATGAAATTTTAAATACATATTTAATGGTGGTTAAATGTGAATATTTAAAGAATTTTGAAATTAAAAACTCGAGAAAATTCTATCAAAAATTTTACAGATAACAAAAAATTCGTATTTTGGAACAAAGAAAATTTTCAAAAAATACATTGAAACTTATATAAAATGTACTAAATAAAATGTATTATTCAAAATATTAATTTACAAAATGGTAAGATGAAAATCCAAAATTTAAAATTTGAAATAATTTTATCTGGAAAATTTTCATGAGTATGATTCTCGTGGTACTGTGAAAAATTCAAAATTAATTACTAAAATAGGCAACTTGACATCTTGTGGTATAAAATACAAATATGAATTTGTTTGAATATTTATGATTTTTCAAAGTGAGTATTGGCATAAATACTATACTGATATCAGTAAAAATATACGATAGTCAATCTCCATAAATTTATGAAAAATTCTCAAAATTTCCTGAATGAAAAATTTGACCGCGATAATATCTGCAGAAGTAGATTTTCAAAATTTTGACAAGAAAATATTAAAAATAATTTTTCTTAAATTTTTTAATCTTGTATATCCAAAATTAGAAATCAAAATATGATTTTTTTTTATCACGTGAACTTATGATTATTTAAATTATGACTAAAAAGGTCTTGAAAATGTCTTGTTCATCTAAAAAAGATCCTTCTCAATGAGGATGGCCATTAAGTTCTTGATCTCGCATATTTAGGATTATTGGAAAAGAGACACAGACGAAATTAGGTGTCTACAGCCCCATATTATTTATTGTATCAACCGAGGCCTATACCTCTCAAAAATGAAACTATTCTGAAGTTTATTATTCGGACTCTAACACCTTTATCATATAAAGATAACAAACAGTTGTCATAGAGATACGATGCTAGAGTGGCAATTTTAGAAGCTTGGCGAGTTAATTAGTAGTAGTTGACATTTTGGGGTGAGTCATGTAATTCGAAATGGTCACTTTTATGGCCCAGAAGCTAGTGAAACTGTTGCCAAAACCAAGACAAAAGGGATAAAAGTCCAAGAAAGCTATAGCTATTGAAGATATTCTTGTAGAAATTCAAGAACTTATTAAAGAAAAAGAAGCTGCTGAATTTCTAAAGTAATAAAACATAGTAAGTATAGTATAGTAGAGTAATTTAAGCAGCAGCCAGCAAAAATTTCTTTGTTAGCTTTGTTGTTTAGTTCGAAGGCACATTGAAATGCTCTGTTAAAAGTATTCAATCGGCTTATGTCCTACAAGACATTTCAGTCAGCAAGTTGGATAGCCTAGTGAATAATATTGTCACTAACAATTTCATTTGCTTCAATGATGATGAAATTCCGCCAGCAGGATTTATGAGAGCTCTTCGTATAATAACTTATTGCAATGGGACTATTTTACCTAAAGTGTTTATGGATAATGGGTTAGCTTTGAACGTGATGTCATTGATTATTTTATCCTAATTACCTGTTGACACATGTCAGATTAAGCACAGTCAAATAGTGATCAAGGCTTTTGATGGAATGAAAAGAAAAATTAAAGGGACTATTTCAATTATGTTGAATATTGGCCTATGTCCTTTTGAAATCAAATTTCATGTATTAGTCATCTTCTTGCCATACAATTATCTATTGGGATGAGCTTGGATCCACTCTACCGATGGTATACCATTCCCTTCATCAAAAAGTCAAATTTATAGTAGATGACAAATTGGTTAGCATATCTGGGGAAGAAGATATAATAGCCATGACTTTGACTAAAACACCATATGTCGAAGCAAATGCTAAAGCAAAGGAATACCCATTTAGTGCATTTGAAATTGTCAATGCTACCCAGAGCCCTGACTTTCTAAAAGCACTTGCATAGGCTTGAAACATATTGTGAGGAAAGGTATCAGAGTAGGAAAAGGACTTGGAAAATACCTACAAGGGATAAGTCGATCAATTCAAGTTATCAGTAAAAGGAAAAGTATGGATTAGGCTTTAAGCCAAAATGGAATCAAGAGAAAAAGTACAAAAATAGAGCCAAGGAAAATAACGTGAGTTGAGATTCAGTTCTGTTGGATATCAAAAACTTTTTAATAGTGTACAAATATAAAATACGTATATGTATATGAAGTTGGTCGTATAACATTCATATCAAGATACATTGCATAAGTTTAATTTACACAATTGATATCCGGGGTGAATGAGAAATTGTTTTCAAATTGCCGTTTGAAATTGTCTGAACCTTTCCATAATAGTATAAAGCATTAATTTTGTTTAAACCATTTCTTAATTAATATTTGAAATGTTTCTATTAAAATAAATTTCATCTAACTAGATCTTTTTCCATGATAACTTAACGTCTGCTTTAATGTTAAATTTCAATTATGATGATTTTAATGTTTTGTCTTAGGATATATATATATATGTTGTGAGAGAACGGATTGAAAAAAAAAAGAAGATTAAAGGAAAAGAAAGAGGAAAAAAATAGCTTTTATCCATCTTGTTTAGTATTTTAAGGGAGAAAATTGTTTCACTCTATTGGTTCATTGTGTTATCATTTAAAAATGCTATTGAACAATAACGAGATCGAGGAGGCCTGGGAGACGTATTGCAAACTTTGTCGAGCACGTATAGGCAAGCAATAAACGTCTTAAGGTCAAAGGTTATAAACCTTGATTCGATCAAAATTTATTCGTTGAATTTCTTTTCAATAATATAATTTTGTATAATTTCTTTTGTAATTTTTTAATTCTGATTAATATTTTTTAACCAGTTTATGTGTTTCGCAGTATTTTCAATATTTTAGGATCATGAATTTCCAACAACTTAAGACATTTATTTTATATCTTAATATACTGCTTGTTTGTATAGTCATATTCATAGTTTTAATACTATTTTAATCTACTGTATGTTGCTAAATATTATATGCTTGTGCTTCTTATAACAGATTGTTGATCACTATTTTATGTTGCATCTTTTGTTTAAAGATTGAAATTCTATTTTATATGTATCATTTTTTTTTAACATTTGACTTCTCTTATATGACATATATTGATGTGATTCATTATAAAAAAAATTACAAATTTGAAACCAATTTCTAGAGATTGTAACCGATCATTTACTTTTATTTATACAATGCCTTTTCATGCTTTAAGTC
>JBBYHK010099947.1:0-41613 GCA_038382065.1 Adansonia grandidieri | reverse complement strand
TGTGTGAAAATTTTATTGTTAAATCTTTAATTTCTAGTTTAAATTGATCCAAATGTTCGCTTTAGAAATTAATGAGTGAAACGTTATTAGCTTATTAATTGTTATGCCATTGTTTTTTCTCGTCTGCTTAAGCCAGGAATGATCTTGATCGCTAGTAGTTTGATTTACTTGAATCACATTTGCTATCTCCTCAGTTTGGTACTCTAATTCTTCATTTTTATTGAAGTACTTGTGTTTGACGCTTGTGTATGAAATAATTTTGGATCTGAATATGTAAATGTGACCTTTCAAGAACTTTCAAAATACATGAAAGAATTTAAAAAAATTTAACGTATTCATGTTAGACTCATACTCGTATTTGACACTTACACCTAAGTCTGAGTGACTTAGCCCGTAAATAATAGAAGAATTGGGCATTTGTCTTATGTTTGCCCCAGCCAATCGGAAATATCATGTAGCATCTATGGGAATGCCGTTTTAGCACTCGTTTGATGGAATTTGTTTTGTTTTCTGCATAAAGAGACAGAGACTAAGATTTGCTGAATTGTTGTATACATCGATGCTCATTCATGGTTTTTGTTTAGTGGAAATGAATCAGGATCAGGAACTGAAGGATGCAGTGGGCTTTTCTGTTGGAATAACTCGAAGCCACGTAGAAGGGCTAAGGTATTATTAATATTACTTAATAAAACAAATTTGTTTGATTGACACACGTTGATTTTACGTTACGGTAAATTGAAGAAACAATAATTGATCCAAGTGGCTGCAATTGCTGTAACAAAAGTTGAAAAAAAACAATGTCCTTTTAATTGCCAATTTTCAAAATGATTAGAATACGTTAATAGTAATCGCATTCAATATAAGTTCAAGTACTCCCTTTCTCCCAACAGATAAAGGTAACTAGGAAAAGGCATGAACTTTTTTTTTCTTTCTTTTGACAGGTCAAGGGAAGGCTTGTTGGATCCAGCAGAAGTGGACGATTTTCATTGTTTGGCGAGTGTGGGAAATTAAAGAAAATTGAAAATAGATGTAGAAGAAGGTAATTTAAAAAGCAAAGCTCTACATATTGGCTTTCTTGATGTCACTGTTTATTTAAATATATATCTATATATATATTTTTTAATTATTTAAATCTTCCACGTGGCCACTTGAGTTCAATGATTAAAAAAAAATGTTAGACGTAAAGTTTGGAATTTGGCATTTTTTAATTTTTCTTTTAGCTTTGGTAATATTTTTTGGGGTGAATAAGAGATTAGGAACAGTGTAAGCTTTAGAAATAATTAACATGACGGTTGCTCATCTCAAGATAATCACTATCATATCAGTGTGTGTTACTGCTGTATCAACGGATACCATTTTGTTTTCCTATTGATGCATATTGATAATAATTTCTGCATTATGTTTTCAAGTTTATTGATATACAGTTTTTTTCATAAATATAGCTCATTTATTTGCCCAATAATAGAATGGATATAACAAATCATCTACATCTCTAAGACATTCATACAGATTTTTGTTATGGAACCTGAATCCAAAAAGAAAGTCTTACATTTTAGAAGTAGTTTATAGGAAATACAAACTACTCCAAATTCAGGTACCTTCAAATAAGGAGAGCAAACATGAAAAAAGAAAGTCAAATCATACAAAATTTAAATATAATTCTTTATTTACTGCAATATAGATCTATACAAGAATTATTTTCTATGTCTCTCAGTAGTTTATAATTATGCATTGAAATAGAAAATAAAAAAAAATTAATTCAACTTCATTTTGTACATCTTGTAAATTAAAGTTGGAAGTTTACTTACTAATGAAAATGAGTACTCCAACTTAGCATTCAATCTTTAATTTTGATGTTTGTTAATGAATGCGAATTAAAGATATGATAAATTTTATAAATCAAAGAAAATATTAAAATACTTCTAAATCAGTCTAAGCATTAGATAATAATTCTACATAAGAAAACTACAAAAAAAATTAATAATATATTAATAAAAATAAAATCAATCTAATTCATACATTTTACATAAAGTATGACTTGTATTTTACTTTCTATTCAATGCTTTTGAATGATTTGCCGACTCGAAAAATGTGATCAATCTTTGTTACAAAGTGAAAGAAAAGAAAAAGATGGTTGACTAGTCAAAAGAGAACCAAGCAATAGCTATGACTTTTCTTTCTTTAACTCAACAAAACCAAATCGAAAGAGTTCATTTTGGCGAAAAAAAAAAAAAAAGAAAGTTAAAGGTTGCCCTTGACACCTTTGTTAAGCTCAAAAACTTTCAAAATTTATTGTATAGAGTAGAAAAGTCAATAATCCCAAATTGATCAATATGAACTTGAAAATGATCTGAGCACAAAATGACCCCTAACCAAAATTACTTGAACTTGAAATTACCCAAATTAGAACTAATCCTAACAATTAACTTGAAATAAGTCAAACCTAGAATGACCAAATTCGATAAACTCGAATATTAAATCTAATTGATCTAAACCTGATTAACCTAAATAATTGACCTAAACAAAAAATGACTCAAACCGAAAACCCAAGTGTTAAATCGAATTGACTCGCATTCAAAACAACCTAAAATCGAAAATAACTTAAATATAAAATGATCCAAAATCGAAGTGACCCAAACTCAAAGTGACTTGAAACTGAAACGAATCAAACTAAAAAATTGTAAGACCTGAAAATGACTTAGCTCGAATTAACCTGACTCGTAATCAACCTCACCTGCCCAATTGATAAATCTAGTTACAGGCTAAATTAAAAAAAAATGAACAAAAGCATAGAGGACATGTGGACACCTTGGCTAGCCAAGGATTCATCCAAAATTTATAAACTGCACTGTCTTAAAGTCGAAATGACCCAAAGCTGAAATGACTCAAACCTAAAATGACTAAATCTGATAAACCCAAGTGTTAAACCTAACTGACTTGAAATTGTTTTAATCCGAGTGCTAAACCCAATTAACTCGAACCCAAAATGGCTGAAATCTAGAATGACTCAAGCCCGATTGGCCCAAGTGTTAAACCAAAACTGAAAATGACCTGAAACTAAAATGACCAAAAATTGAAATAACATGAACTAAAAATGATATGAAATCAAAGTCACCTGAACTTGAAGTGAACTAAAACTAAAATGACTCAAACCCAAAAATTTTAAAATAAAATAAAAAAAAAAACTTAACTTGAATTAACCTTACTTGTCCATGTCCCTAATTGATTTTTTCCTATTTTAATGTCCATAGGAATTCTTTAGTCCAAATTCTCTCGAATGAGTTATTAGTGATGGAAAGGTCTAACTAAGGTTTTAGGATATTTCCATGGACTTAGTTTAATAAAATAAGGCATTTGACCTTAATTATTGGACTTAGGGGGTAAGTGCTAGACTTGAAAAACTGAGACTCGAATCCTAAAAATTCAAGTATGACAAAGGTTGACTAACATATGTCTCCTGAATGGATTAGAATAGTTATTAAGGTCATTTGATGAAAAAAGACTCATTTTTAGAAGTCAACAATAGGAAAAAAATTAATTAACTATAAAAGTCAACCTTAATGCCTAGAGTTAGATTCTAAATTGCAAGAGTTTTATAGTTCATATTTGAAAATTGATTGCACCAAAATGAAATTGTATAGGACCCTAGGTTAAGAAAATGCAAGCAAGATCGGGTCACGAAAAGACTTCAGAAATTAAAGTGTCAAAAATTCTCAAGGGCTTAATCTAAGAAGTCTGAGATAGAAAATTCCAAAATTTTCAAGGAAAAGTTGTCAAGGGATATGTTTGCTATGAAAAGCGACATCTAATTGCACTTTTATGAGAATATTTCATCATTAATTAGAATGATTAATTAGATGAAAAGAAAAATTGTACAAGATTAGTCCATGGATATAGATAGCCATAGTTGAATTAAACTTATGCTAAATGTGAGAAATTTTGCTCATCTAATCAAGGAGGCATTAAGGTCATTTCACTCTAATTTGTTAGAGAGGTTACTAGATAATCTAATATCACCTTAAAGTGATTTAAGGTTAGCTCACCCACTTTTAGCCTACAAATACGAGTGTTTGGCTATAAAAGAAAGACTTTACTTTCATTTTTCAAAATACTTAGCAAAATATCTAGAATTTTCTCTCAAATTCTCTCATATTTTTGGAAAAAGGAAGCTTATTGAGATAATTTTCTTACTTAATCTATTTAATTCTTTAATTTTTAGCTCAATAGTGTTTTCTAATACTGAATAATGCTTGATTATACCTATATAGAATTTGACCTTGAAGAATTTTTTGTCTCCATGGTTCAGTTATTTTGTTTTTTAAGAGAATGATATTATGATGTTGAAACTAGCTAGGTTGAGCTTGACTTTGATGAGATTAATGCATGTCTTTTGATTAAGTGAAGAATTAAACTCAAAATCATGATAATTTTGTTTGATCTAGTGTTTGAACATGAATAGATTATGGATCTAGGTTTCGTTTCTTTTCATGTTGCTTTATCTTGAGGTGTTGAGCTATGTTGAGCTAGAATCCATGTATTTAGAGTTGAAATCATGTGGTTTAAGGTTGAATCATATCATTTGGAGCTTAAATAATGATTAACCATAAGAAAACATGTTGAATATAGGTTCAACCAACTTGAATTTCTCTAGTTTTGTTTCAGTCAAGTTGTATGATGATGATCTTGCATGGTTTTGATGATTCAAGTTTAGATTGAGCCTAGGTAAACTGAAATTAGTGTTTAATTTGATGAAATCATAATCTTCCATGTTATATCTAAGCTTGATGAGTCATGTTTTTAATGCTAAACATGTTATTAAGTTGAAATTAAGCTTACTTCCTATGCTTTGATTGTGAATGAACGAGAATTTGAGTTAAAATATGTTAGATGAGCATGGTTCATGGTCTTTAGGATTTGGCCAAGGCATTTTGTTGAAGAATTTATCTTATTTTGTGTGCTTTTTTTGTGTTTGTGATGTTCAATTTACTAAGTGTTCGTGAAAAATCATACGCTGTGTGCTAAATAGTGTTTTCATAAAAATCCCCCAAAATATGAGCTTTTGGTTCATTCAATTCATGATTGAGTTGAGTTTTAGTTTTATTAAATAATTTTCTTTAAGAACAACTTGGGGACATTTGAATGAATGCTTGAATTTAGAGCAGATTTAGAGCTTTAAAAAAATATTTTTAATTGTTTTAACTAGTTTTTGTAAACTAAATTTGTGGAGTCTTGTTGAGAGCCATTAGGAGTAGTTTGTGTGAGTGTAATATTGATGTTTAGTGTCCATTTGCTTGCAGGTTACAGCACTCAAGTGAGTGGCATTGGTGTGCCTTTCATTTGTTTAAAGTAATTGAATATAAATAAATGCGATAAAAGTGAGTCACTCGTGTAACTCTCAAGCTTTTTACAATAGTGATGTTTAGAGTTTTAGGTTGATTTGCTTTAGAGATTTTGTTGTTTTCATCCCTTTGACATTCAAAGAATGTCTTTAGCTAAGCCAATAGACATTCGAACGTATGGAAGCTAGTTAGAAAATTCGTGGTAGGTGTTTGTGCACACGTATTGTTATTGAGTTATTGCAGTTTTTTAGCATAGTAGTTTTGGAAAAAGAAATATTTTCATCTATGTTTCTAGTGGAATTAATTTTTTTTATTATTTTCATTTTAATAATCAGTGAATTGATAGCAGAATAGGCTTGTGAAACATCCGATTTGCTAGTTGGATAAGCCTAAAAAATTTTCATAACATGAGTTATTTGGATAGCACTATTTTGGCATCTAAGTTGTAAATCAAGCTATTTTCAATGGGGATAATCAATTTTGTATATTTTTCTAATTTTTTTAATTAAAATAGTTTAAGTAAGCTTTTCAACCATATATGGCTTGTTTAATGGGAGTCTCAAAAGAATCAGGGAGAAAATCCACAAGGTAAGTTGTTTGGACTTACTATGCAATGTAGTAATGTCCAACTAAAAAATTCATTTGATGCCTAAAATGATTTTTTAGGATTTATTGAGTATTTTTACTGTTACTTATATTAAGTCAGATTTCAATAAAATTTACTTTACAAATTTCAGTGGTCAGAATAGTCTAGAATAAGTTTGGGAAGCCTTTAACATTAAAGTCATCAAGTATTTTTGGGTTTTTTTGCATTTTAGTGTTAGTTATTCTAAGGTATTCAGATGCCTTTAATAGATTTTGGAGTTGTTTTAAGAGTCTATAAATGTCTAATAATAGGTTCCTAATAGCTCACTTCAAGGCTTTAAAGTTAACAAAAATTTGATAAAAAAAATAATTTTTAGCTTTGCTTTTAAAGATTTACTTTCTTTAATTTTAGTCCCTATGTCCTTTTCATAAATTTTTTGAATATTTTGATTTTGTACATAATTTTGCTGTGCTATCTGATTTTGAAATAAATTTGGAGTTATATACTTTTATGAAATTTCTTTTTTACAAAATTTTTTACCTATCATGCTAGGGATTTAAGCTAGTCCTGGATCAATATTCAATTGTTCTCATGATATATCCAATACGAGTTTTGGGATGCATGTTTTTCCTTTTCTTTGATGTATGCTTGTTTTTATGGATAAAAAGGGTATTATTATTCGATATTTGAACAACTAAAAACAAGGAAAATGTAATTCGGATATGTGTGGTTAGTTAGTATTAGTTTCTAGTAGTCATGAAAGGGATTGATCCTTACTTACGATTTAACCAACTCCCAAACCCAACTTTTTTTTATAGCTCTCTGGATTGTGCAGGTTGTAAAATTATTCGTTTTGAGTTTCATAACTCTTAAGTGAATGGTTTTAATAAGTATCTGATTAGACCTAGTCAAAAAAGATCGGTGACGATTACTTAACCCAGCAATCTTTTGTTTTGACATAGGAAGCTCGGACAAGTAATTTGTTCCAACAGTTAGGGCTCTACGATGGTTAAAGTGTTGTTTGTTTTAATATGTTAGGATTCGTATCTTGATATGTTCAACAATGAGTAATTTGATAAAAAAAATAGTGGTTCTCTTATTAAAAGTATTTATTTGTAAATCATCCAAACCATAAATAGATCATAATAATATGTATAATTTTCTCATAATTAATAATTTTTAATAAAGCATAATACTATTTAAAGGAAAGGCATTCGATACACAGTCAGTGGTGTTGAAAAAACTCCATAAGGAGGGTTAGTGGGTGACCCATGTCCTTTTTTTTAAAATTTTTTATTCTCTTAAATATATTTTAAAGGACGTTTGTCATCCCAGTAATGATGCTTATAGAGTTTTTTAACTCCACATGCAGTGTATCAAATACTTATCCCTATTTAAATATATTTTTAAGGATTATTTGTTACACCATCAATAGAGTTGAAAAAAATTCCACAAGTAATGCCGTGAGATGACACATGTCCCTTAAAGTATATTTAAAGGAATAAATAAAATTAAAAAAATAAAACATGTGTCATTCCACTAACTCTGGTTGTGTTTTTCAACTCTATTAACAATGTATGATATACTAATCTTATTTTTAATATGTGATTATATATTAAATAAAATTTCATTGGTTAACTATAAGCCTTTGAGGTGAGGATTTATCTTAGAGATCTCGAGCTTAAGATCATGCACAGAAATTTATGGGATGAGATATAATTAACTTCAATTTCGTAATCTAAGATTATATTTAGAGTGGATAAAGATTATCCCAATTATTAATAAAAAAATTTTAATTTTTAATCCAAATTTGACATTTGACATTTGACATGAATTTTTAATTAATTTAAAAATAATAAAGATAATACAAATAATTATAACAATTATTTTAATTTGATTCTTCCATTTAATTTGTAGTGATTTGAAAATAATTGCTTTTCAATATGCAATAAATAATACTTCTCCTCTCTTAATTAAATTGTCATAATTGATTTTGTAGTAATATTTTAAACTTTGATTTCTAAAAAATTAAATATTTTAATTAATTAAATTTTACAAAAACATAATTTTAAAAATTGTTTCATTCAAAATTTTTTAAATATATTTTTAAAATTTTTATTAATAATAAAGATAAAATATAAGAGATTAAACTTAAAAATTTTCACCAACCAAAAATCAAAATACAAAATTTTACTCAAATGAAAGCATTACTTGAAATGACTTGAAAATTTCTGGTTACATCCGAAATGATTCATGTCAAATCTGACTTCTTTTTACCCTATTAGTGTTTAGCAATTATTTTTTTTTTAAAAAAGAAATATTGCTTAAAAAATATTGTTAATAGATAATTCAAGGAGGAAGGTAAATATAACAATTTACATATTTGTATTAGATTTATATGTTTTAAAATGTTATAATTATGTTTAAGATATTTTATATATATAATTTTGACATGTTAATAATTTATGTTATATTAATTTTGAAATATTTGTATAATTATATTAATTTAATGTTATTTTTTATCGTATAGTATTTTATGTTATGTTTTAACTATTTTTTTGGTTAATATACCAATTGCCCTCTAATTATCTCCTTTTCACTATTTGGTATCTAAAGAAAAAATTCACTATTAATTATTTAAACTTTACTTTCATCAGTCAGCAATGCCACACGAACGTTTCAAACAATTTTATTTATTTTAAATAAAAATTTCAAAATTTTAAAATAAGAATTTATTTTTAACTTTTATTTAATTTAACATTTTTAAAAATGCTTGCTGAATGTCAACAATGCAGTGTGTCACAATTTTATTGATTAAAAATTGATACATCATCAATTATTAAGCTTTATACAAACATACATAATAAAATTAAAATTTTGATATTTAATTCTGAATTTTTTCTTTATATATTTTGAAATTTTTTCTTTATATATTTTGAATTTTTTCTTTGCATATCAAATTGAAAAATGGAGTATAGTTCAAGCAACTATTTATATATTAACCCATACATCATGAAGAACAAATATGAAAGAATTCAAAAAAATGCCAATGTACCGAAAATAAAGGAAAAAAGGAGAAATATAGAAAAAGTATTAAATAAAAGGAAATACCAATTATTAAAAATGCTAATAAAGAAACATATGTTACCGTTACACCCTTAATGAAAACCCATTTTTCATCCCTAAATTTCCCTTTCCTTCAATAGAGTTACTATTCAAAATTGTTAAGAATTGGCTCCTCTGAGAATTTCTTCCCTTTCCCAATATTAACCCTGGCTTGAAGTATGGATTTTTTTTTATTTCTCATAATTACCGACCCTATTCTTAGCCTAATTGAAAAAATTGGCTCTCTTTCATCTAGTTCACCTTTTGTTGTTGAAATCCATTCCATATTTGTGACCTGATATATGCAATGTTGTTTTCCCTCCTTATTTTCCTTTTCATGTCAGTCAATCTCAATTTTGATTATTGGTGTGGATTTTGGTGTTTTCGATTACATAATTTCGGAGAAAGCCATATTCCATGGAAGTTAAAGTATGATGTTAGTACTTTCAATATTAAATTCAATTAGCAAGAAAAAAAATTTTTTGTTCTCTTGTTAAGCATAATCTATTTAGGGTTAGTTTAAAAATGAAATTTATAATTGTATGAGTTAGATAAATGTTCTACAAGAGTATGTTGAAAAAATGTTAAAATATATGTTCATGTGTATTATGCTGAGAAAAAATTGGGAAGCGAAAGATATAATTGAAGGTGATACATATGTTTATGCGTACTGGGTTTAAAATTTTATAAAAGGAATTTATAAATGTCCATTCTATGTCTAGGGCCATGTTGTTATGATCAATAGTGGGAAATTTTAATAGTAAGTATTAATTAATTTTGGAGTATATTTATATTCATGAAAGTTTGAAACTGTAGTATATAATGAGGGTGTCGAAACGAAAATCATACAATATAACATTGAAGTAGAGCAGATTGTGCAGGGGTAAGAAAAAATATGCAACATAAATGATAAATATTAAGTTAGAATACCTCATAATATATCTACCATTTACATAACTCTTGGATGCAAAGAACTCATGAGAACTAATGCTTTATTGTAATTTAGAATGTTATAAGTGATGAAAATAGAACACAACGTAGCATGAGCATTAAAAGTTTGAGTTTAATGATTCTTAGTTTGCATTAGCTTCAACTAAGTTGTCAAGTTGCAATTAATGATTCTTTGTTTAATGCTTTATTGTAACTTAGAATGTTACGAGTCATAATATACTACGATTAAGTTGTCAAAAGGTAGGGTTGCTTTATGTGTAAAGCTTTTGTAATCAGATGCACTTCCCATAGAAGTCTTGCCTTTGATTACAGCAACCCTATTAACAATGGTTGCATATTTGGTAGGACCTGCAGCAAATGTTAGAAATTAGCAAGTAAGATTAATTACCGTAGAAATATTTAAGGAATGACTTGTAGTATAGAATGTACTATTGGTTGTGATTTGGTGTCACAATTTTGAAAATAACCATGTATGGATGGCAAAGTGTTTTAATTTTGAAAGAGTGTTGTCAATGTTTGTCATATAGTCATTTGATATAGTTTCGTATGATATCTGATAAACTTTTACAGTTTTTGTGGAAAATTTTTATTTGATTTTTAAGTTGTGGATTGTGATATAAATTTAGTTAGGGTTGTGTTCTTACAATTTAAAGTGTTTACGCAGTAAGTTAAGGTATAAAGTCATGTGGACAATCCCGTTAACCATGCCTCATTTATATGTTCATTGACTTATTATGCAATGTACATTTAGTTAGAGTGCAAGGTACGCTCTGTGTTATGAGTCATATATTAAGTTATACTGACACGTATATTTTGTTTTGTGGAATATATATCCTGTTTTTGTCATACGTACATAGTTTATATATATTATGTTCAAGTGAGTAAAGAATTTATATGAGACATTGTTCTGTAAGGGGTTTAAAAGTATTTAGGGAGTATTTGATTGATATGTTCATTTAGTTATAGTCATTTGTACATTAGTTATATAGTCATATGTACATTCCGAAGGGCTTGTATGTACATTGGTTGGCGTTATCTCTTTCTCCGATTTGTCAGTGATTAGAATAAACTAAATTAAAAGAAAGCTAGGTGTATTTATTCCTTGTTTTTCGAATTTAGGGTTAGTTAGTTGTGTGCATATCTTATATTGATTGCATATTAAAGGTCATGGTGGGTTTAGGAATATAGATAAAATAAATTTACCCACTATTGTTTTTTATATATTAAAACATATATGTATAAATATATAAACATGTGTCCATATTTATAATAGTATAATATTTACAAGTTTAACATAAAACCAAGGTACACATAGATCAAAGTCATTGTATTAGTGCAGAAAATAAAATGAAAGTTGCACAGGTAAAGTTATTTTTTCATAGCATATGGTTTAATGAAATATTAAGTGCCATATGTAGCTAACATAAGATCATACAAAATTCTAGCCCAATGGTAAAGTAAACACGCATTGCACTCCGAGTAGGTTGGTTAGGTTAATTAGAGAGGTTGTTATAGGTGATAACAGAAAAGAGAATACAATTTGAAAAATAGGTTTCGAGGGGTTTTTGAGTTCGAAAGTAACCTTTTTGCGTTACCAATTATGTACATGATTGATTCAACATTTTTGACCCAATAAATAATGCTTTGGGATGGTCCAACCATGTCATTGCAATTACGAATGCCAACGTTAGTCTAGTGTTTGTCATTCCTTACAGTGGGGTAGAGGTTATAGAAAAATCTATAAATGAGGGTGATGAGATTAAAGCATGGTGCAGTAGAGTGTTGCCTTCTAATTCATTGCAGGAAGGTTGAGGCTCTATTATGCAGTGTAACAGATTTAGATGATTAAAAAGGTTTTTTGCGTTGTATATGATAGAAGCTGTCTTAGCATTGGGTAGTAGGGTGGAGGTTAATATGAAGTTGGTGAAAACCATCTTTGATACACTGTAAATCAAGGTGTACAATTGAGGTGGATTTACGTTAAATAGTTGGTCGATGCTGTAAGGAATTACACAGGAAGAAAACGCAAAACATGTATCATTGACTACGTACTTGTCACAACATAGCTCGAATACGAATCCTGACCATCTCGACTTAAAACGTCAAATGTACCCTTTATTTCTATATATATATATATCATTATTTTTCGTTCATTTGGGGCTCACATCATTATTAAGATTCTCTATTTTTTATACCTGGGGACTAAGTTGTCAAGTTGAATCGCTCACTTAACTTCCTTAAATAGCCATTATGAAACAACCATTTATTTGGAGTCACCTTCAATCTATTTTAGCTAGGTAAGATTGGTCATTTGCCAGAGTTTATATCTTAAGGATTACAAAACCCATAAAAACAATCTCCGAGGTTTGAGCTCATACTGGTGATAGCTTCAAAGGGTCTAGGAGTTGGTTACAATAAAAGTAAAGATCGACTTTCTTATGATGCTCGATATTTAATACCTTATTAATCGTGTGTTAAGATAAATTTGATTTTTATTCAATGTCAATATTTAATATTTAATTATAATTCCCATATTTCAAAAATTAAATTTTATAAAACAATTTTATTACTCTGGATGAGAAAATCATGTTTTAATAATTTTAAAAATCAAAATATCTTTCATACCCTCCTAGAGAACCAAGAGCACATGAAATTTTTATCATTCTCCATCGTACCCTACTGGAAAACCTGTAGAATACGAAAGGTTTTATTTTTAAAAAAATTGAAAAATCCTAACTTTCATTTTGAAAAAGAGTGTCTCATTATTAAAATAATCCGTAAAACCCTTTACATATTCTGGTAGGAATTCCATATATTAATTTAATAAGAGACATTGCCTTAATTTAAAAAAAATATATCCGATATTATTAAAAATATTGACCTTAAGACCTAAAAACGGTTTAATATGACGAACATCTTATTAATGTGTATTTTCAACATGAAAGTATCCTAATATTCACATAGGACTTGGTTCTAAAGCAAAATTAAAAAAATACCCCAAGGGTATACCTTCGATGTAAAAGTATCTTGGTTATCCTAAGGACTAAAAAATGTTAATAAAACTGTGAACGTATCCTAAACAGGCACCATTGGCTTAAAAACATTGCGATGCTTACCTAAGACTCGACTTAAAAGAAATTACCAAAATGCCTTTAAGGTTGACCTTCGATGTGAAAGTATCCTAGTAACCCTAGTGGACTTTAAAATGATCTTAGAAGGCTAAAAGCATCTCAGTATAAAAGCATAAAAGCATCTTGATAAGCAAAATTATCAAAATGCCCCTAAGGTATGCTTTCGATGTGAAAGCATGATAGTAACCCTAATTGACTTTAAAATGATCTTAGAATACTAAACCAACCCTAAATATTCACCTTTGACATAAAAGCATCTCGATGAGCAAAATTATCAAAATGCCCTTAAAGTATACCTTCGAAATAAAAGTATCCCAATTTCCTTAACAGACACTAATACGATGATGAAATGACAAACCTATCATAAATATGCACCTTCGACAGAAAAGCATCCAGGTTACTATCTAGGACTCAGTTCTACATAAAATTACCAAAATACCTTTAGGGTATACCTTTGATGTGAAAGAATCTTGGTACCTTAATTGACATTAATACGATGATGAAATGACAAACCTATGCTGAAAATGCACCTTCGACCTAAAAGCATCCCGCTTACTATCTGTGACTCGATTCTGGGTAAAATTACCAAAATGCCTTTAAGTATACTTTCGACATGAAAGTATTCTGGTACTCTAACAAACACTAATATGATGATAAAATGATGAATTTACCCTAAATAGGGAAATTAAAATTCTAAAATTCACTTAAAATGCAAAAATTATAAGCAAGCCCCTAAACTTTTGAAAATTTCATTGCGTACCTTATGAAACATCGAGAGGATACGAAAGTTTTGAAAATTCCTATACCCTATAAAAGACCATAGGAATAATAGAAATATTTAAAAGTGACAAAAATGACCATTTTACCCTTAAATACTAAAATTTGCTATTTAATCCCTTAACTTTTTAAAATTTACATTTATCCCTACAAAGAAAAAACATCATAAAACATCACCAATATATGAAAATACATATGAAAAACACAATAAAGATATCCACAGGGATTTGGCCAAACACCTTGGCCTTGGAACAAAAATTTTCATCTTTTTGCAAACTCGTCCTTAAACTTCCTAAATTGCATTTTGACCCTTAAATGGAAAACATCACAAAACATCGTAACAGATCATCAAACCAGGTCAAAATCAACAAAAAAATCATGGAAAAATGTACATGAAGGTTCAGCCATGCACTTTTAGCCATAAAACATAATTTTTTCATATTTTGCAATTTAGTCTTCACTAAAATGAAGATTGAAAATGAAACTAACAAAATTAGAATTTGTACAAGAAAAATTACCTCAAAAGCTTGAAAAATTAGGAATTTTCATTTTTTTAGTGTTTTTTTCTTTTTTTTCATGGAAATTGCTAAAGCTTCTAAATGAAAAAAATCAAACGCCCATTTATAGAGGATGAAGGACGGCAATAATGGTGGTGGTTCCACCCACTTTCACATATTTCCTTATTTTATTTATTTATTTTAGATTTATTTATTTTTATTAATTCAGATATGGCCTAAATTAATTGTATTTGCCTTTTAGTGGATGATATCATGTGTGACTTCATCAAAATATATAGAATTTTTTGAAGATATTTGTGTAATCTGTAAAATTATACCATAAAAATTAGTTAGAAGGACTAAATTGCAAAAATTAAAAATTACATATTTGAAATAAAATTTCAATGATCAATTTAATTTAATTTAATAATAAAAATAATTTTTAATTTACAAAAAAAAATTAAAAATAACAAACTCATAAAATTTTATGAGATAAACCCTTACCGAGAAAAAATATTATATGCGAAAAAAATTGCAAAACTTATAAAATAACTTGAATTTTTGAAAACTAATTTAATATATTTAAACAACACTATTTGAAGGATTTTAAAAATTATAAACTAGAAAAAATTCTATCAAAAAATTTTATAGAGTAAAAACCTACGTATCTTGATACCAGAAAAAATTTTAAAACGCATAAAATAAATTAAATTTTTTAAAACTGATTTAATATGAATTAAACAATAATATTTGAAGAACTTTGAAAATTATAAACTCAGAAAAATTTTACCAAAAAAATTTATGAAGTAGAATACTCTGTACCTCAATTACAAGAAAAATTCTAAAACTTATAAAATAAATTAAAATTTTTAAAACTAATTTAATATGAATTAAAAAAAATATTTGAAGAATTTAAAAATTCTAAACTAAGAAAGATCCTCCTAAAAAAAAATTTACGAAGTAAATTTTTCCATATTTTGGAAATAGAAAAAATCTAAAACAAAATGCAAAGTTCATAAAATAAAATAAAATTTTCAAAACTGATTTAATATGGATTAAACAATAATATTTGAAAAATTTTAGAAATTATAAATTCAGAAAAGTCCCCCAAAAAAAATCTACAGAGTAGAAAACTCTATATCTTAAAAACGAAGAAAATTCTAAAAAAACTCATAAAATAAATTGAATTTTGAAAAACTGATTTAATATGAATTAAATAATAATATTTGTTGAATTTTAGAAATTATAAAATTAAAAAAATTTCTCAAAAAAAATTTATGATGTAAAATATTTGGAAAACATAAAAAAATCCTAAAATTTGTAACAAATAAATAAAATTTTAAAACCTGATTCAATGGTGATTAAATGTGAATATTTAAAAAAATTTAAAATTTAAAACTTGAAAAAATTCAGAAAAAATTTTACATATAAAGGAAAGTTTATATTCTAAAACTGAGAAAATTTTCAAAAAATACATTAAAATTTATATAAAATGAATTAAATAAAATATATTATTCACAATATTAATTTACAAAATGGTAAAGATGGAAATATGAAATTTGAAATAATTTTAGTAGAAAATATTTCAAAAATATAATACTTGCAATAATGTGAAAAATTCAAAATTAGTTACTAAAATAGGCAACTTGACACCTTGTACTATAAGATGCAAATATGAATTTTTCCTTAAATATTATTGATTTTTTTGCGTTCATATTAACATAAATTCCACATAGGTATCATAAAAATATACAATAGTTAATTTCTCAAATTTTACAAAAAAATCTCCAAAATTTCTTAAAATTAGGAAATTTGACTGTGGTATCATCCGTAAAAATAGATTTTCAAAATTTTGACAAAAAAATTAAAAATAATTTTTCTTTTAAATTTTCATCCTGTATATTCAAAATCAGAGATCAAAATATGTCTATCACGTGAACTTAATCCATTTAAATATGGATAAAAACGTTTTGAGAATGTAGGGTTCATCTAAAAAAAAATCGTTCCGAATGAAGGTGGCCATTAAGTTCTTAATCTCGGATATTCAAGATTATTAAAAAAGAGACCCAAACAAAATTATATGTCTATAGTATTATTTCTCTAGTTATCACAAATTATAAATGACTAATTTTAATATAGAACTTTTTTTGTAGATCTTTTACTTAGATAAGGTTATCCTAGCCAAATGATATGTATCCCACACTATGCCTTGGATAAATAGATGGGATGATAATTTCATCACAAGATGCCTACACTTAGAGGAAAAGTATGATGGATATGGTTCTAGGCAGATAAGTTTTGTTATATCTTTAAAATCTCTTTTGTTTTTAGTTATCACTTAAATAGTTATGCATTGTAACAATGAACTATATATTTACTGTTATTACAATTGTTGTCATCATAACTATTCTGTAATTATGTTTATAGCTTGTAAGTGGCACTGAACCTCTAATGAATGAAAGTGGCAAGGGAAGTGAATCCTCCCGCTAGATCTGGAGGTGATGGTATGTTTAATTTTCCATTATCTTATTCTGCACATAAAGTCTACTCTAAGCTTTGATTGTTATTAACAATTAACATCGATAATAATGAAAGCTATGTTTCATATAGTTTTGTATAATATGTTGGTAATTCAATCTTTGTCAACTAATGCATGGTATAAACAATCTTATGTCATAGGTTATTTTGCAATAGATCATGTCATGAATTGACGAGATCATGAAGTAAAACTAGGAGATTGTGAGATTCAATAAAGATAATCTCCTCAATATGATGGCATTGGCAAAGCTGTTATCATCAAATGTAAATTGTGGAATGCCTACTGCTACAAATAAAATGCATCAACCAATACATAGAAAGGTGATAACCATCGTCATAGAGACAAAAGGTTCCCATTATGTTAGTTTACACCATTGGATACTGGTTGTAGTTTAGGATAAAATGTGTTCCTCCTCCTTTCAATGTCAGAGTATCAGAATGATGCATAATTTTTTAGGATGAAGTATTAGATATAATGAAGGAAGAAACATGTGATGATGCTAAAGTCAGTGTGATTAAGACTTTTTCATGTATTCACAGTGCGGTTAGAGCTACTATCAACCTTCGATCACCATATTTGGTTACTTGGCCACTCGACTTGTTGACCAAACTCGAAAAAGTGGTGGTTTAGTATGCATAAGATGAAAAATTAACTATGGCATGAGTTTAACATATATATTATACATTAATCATGGTTACATTTAAAATCATTCTAAAATGTCCATCATGCTGAACAATCCATTTCTTTTGTATTTATTGTAGGGAAATCCTCTGCGAAATAGATGGTTAGGATTTAATAAAGATGAACATGTTATCCTTAGCCAAATCAAATTGCGTCAGTAACATGGTTTTTTAAACTTGTCTTTGTACATGTCGCATTCCATGAACCTGTACATTCTCATGATCAACGCAACAGTTTGTTTATGTACATCAGGTAATGAAAATATATGTTCACATGATTAATGCAAAAAAATATAGGTAACTAAGAAATCAAAGCTACGTCGAGTTGTTTTGACCTCACAATTAGTAGTATGAATTATGTCTTCTGATGCCATGGACATTAGAATGGAGACGTTTCATTGAATATTTGTTCTTTTAGAGAGCAGATGTTAATATGCAATGACCTTTCATGGAGGGTATGGTACTGTGTTACAATCCTAGATGAAAGATAGCCTAAAATGATATTGCCACTTATTTTGCTAATTTTCTAGAGGTTGAACCTATAATGTGGAAATAACAGGAGCTCAATTGTTATGTATCAATTATGCAAGTAAGCTAAAATAAGTTGCATATATATGTAAATAATTATGATTTATGTTCAATACTTTATATATTTGTTAGATATGCTTGCCATTATGTGGAAACATTCATTCAGTTGCGTATCGCGTTAATATGGTGTCTTCTAAGATAGAATTTATTGATTTTAGAAGGTCGCGATTAAGGAGTGACCACTTTTGGTTCCTTTGAGAATTTGTAATCTATAAGAGAATATAACTTATCCTATCCTCATCTTAGGCTATACATTAAGGACAAAGTTAAGGGTAATTCTAACATGATATATGTTCTCAATTGCAGCAGAAGATTTTACCTACTTTTTGTGTGCACGAAACAATCTAGTAGTAGATGCAATTCACCAGTATAACGAGAGACGCATAGAATTAGAGTGATAGCTAGATGATGAGTAAATCTCCAATCCTTTATAATAACATTAGTTTAGGTCATTATTTTGGTTGGTGTTTATAGTGGGTTTGGAGTTGACTACTTTGTATTTTGTATTACAGTTTTGATGACTATGGTAAGCATTTACAAGGATGGACTAGCTGAATCACTCTACCATTGAATCAGGTGAATATGCAGGGCATAAAATTTGCACTTTACTTTTAGTTAGAAGTTTTATTTGTGTGATAACAAATGCGTTGGCTTTTGTACAAGCTGATCCTAAGAAGTACAGATTAAAAGTTACTGCACAATTGATTTTGGATCCAAGGAATACGGAAAAAGACAAAGTACTAAGCATGTTGACAAGGGTTTAGGGCATATAATATGTACATAGGATTAACATGAATGATGGAAATTGGTATAAGTTTTTTAAGGGTTTAAGGTTATGAAAGATACATATTTCGTTATTTGAATGATGTACAGGAATATTGTACATATTATATTAGAAAAATAAATCTATTTTTTAATTTTGTTAATTATCCCCTTACACTTGTTATTATCTATAATTTTTTAATTTTGTTAATTATCCTTAATGTTAGTCCATTTATACCACCAGAAAAGTATATTAGTTATCATTTATACCATCTACATAGCCCTCTTGAAACTCATTTATACATTTAGCATTAGACTTTGTTTGTACATATGATATGATATAATTTTTTTTGACATCCTTCTTTAACAGTAAACTCGTTTGTCATGTAAAAATTTAGCTTTACTAATTCGCCTCGATAGTAGTTGTCATACTTACATTTAGTTATAGTCATACGTACATTTAGTTATAGTGATATGTACATTTAGTTATAGTTATACATATATTTAATTCTGTTGACTTTGTCATTCAGTAATACGTATATTTTTTAAAAGTTATTGTACCTCATTTTGTCCAAACCAATCTCTGGCAACCTAAAGCATAATCAAAGAGTAATGAAATTAAAAACAAAATGAAAAAGTTTTTTAGGGAAGTTCTAAAATGCCTATGGGCCGTATTAAAGAAAATGTAAAAAATTAGGCATCAAAGGCCACTTTTCATGGTGTCAATAAGGTTATACACAAATCAATTTCCCATTATTTATGACCAGGTTGAGCTAAATCAGGAAGGCATAAGTTCATACAAGTTATATTGGGTCATAAGTATTTATATGAGGTATTTATAGTGCAAAAAACTTGAATTTTCACAGGTAGTATCGATATAAGAGGATTTGGTATCGATACCTAAGATAAGGTATCGATACCTAGCATGTTTGTCTCGATACAGACCTTGGTAGTAGCTAAAGTTGTGATTTTTGGCAAAATATATCGATACACAAGCATGAGTATCAATACAGATCCATGGAGTATCAATATTGGCCTCTAAGTCTCGAGATTGGAAACATTTTTGCTCTTAATATTGAGACACAATTAATTGTATCCATACTCAGGAGAAAATTTACCTTGTGTATCGATACAACATGTTCTGTATCAATACACCAAGGCATTTTTTGCCTAGTTCAAGCTATTTTTCAGCCTTCGAAAACCCGATTTAAACATGTTTTTGCACCAAAGATCTATATATAACATTGTAAACCTTAACTATGGGCTTATTAATGGAGTTTAAACAAATTTTAGAGCCCAAACAACCATTGACGAGGGTCTCTTTCATAAGATATACGGTTGTAAGAGGGTGGCAAGCATATCTCTGCTAGGAGGGTGCTGCAACCTTTTTACCTCTTTACTCAACATTGCAAAACCAATAAAAAAGGAGTCAGTTGAGCATGGTAGCTGGAGATGTCCCCTAGGGTAGAAAAGAAAAATCAAAAGTCCTCTGCATTGTCTCTTAAAAAGAGCAATGACCAGCTATCTGGAAAAAAAAAAAAAGAGAGAAAAAGCCATAAAAAAGACTCAGCAATTTTAGAAAACTCTTCATCCATTCCCAAAAATTCTCTAGCAACTTTAACTCTAGAAACTCACCTACAACACTATTCCATTATCTTTCACTCATAACCAACCTCTATTCCTGGAGCTACCCCAAACCACCACTAGAAAACCTTCAAGAACCCAACTTTCCACACATTTTGATCCTTAAAAAGCCTCACCATCAACCATACGACCAAAAAGCTACTTCTTTTCATCCTTTTCTTGCTAAATAATAGCAAGCAGAAGAAAGAAATTGAGCCTATAGCCACTACTTCGAGAAAAAGGAAAGTTTAAGTTTTTTTGGTATATCCCCTTTACTTTGATCTTTGTAGTTTTTGTTTTGTCATTAACATCATCTTAACCATAATAGCCTCCATCCGTGTACTTCTTACCATGTTCCTTCCATATTCATGTCTTCATTTTATACTTAAGCATCTTAACAAGACATAAGTATGCTCATGCATTTTCTGGAAGCTTGATAGGCTCCATGAAATAAAAAAGCCTTTTTAGCAAACTCTTTTTAAACATGTTCATGCTAAGTATGTTCATGCATCTATCCAACATCTCCATGCATTTTTTGTCATCTTTTCTATGAAAAATGTCATCTTTGCTTATGCATATATGTCCTCCATATTTTGCACCATTTTGTGGTACTTTGCTTGTGTTGAGATGCATGCTTGAGTGCTAAAAAACCCTATTTCAAAAATATCCCCAAGTTAAGCACATACTATCTCCCATACATGGAGAATAACATGGGCTTAAGATTTTTATGAAGTTGGTTTTCCAACCTTGGAGGTAAAGCAAGTATTCAGTTCTGGATTCATGGAAGAAATAGTATAAGAATATTGGTTTTTCAAAAATGAAATGAAGTCTTTTAGTTGAAAAATATGAACCTTTGGTCGTTAGCCAACAACCCTCATAGTGGCACGGTCCATTGGTTGTTTTATCATCCCAAACTAACTTTGGGATTATGGAATAAACTTGTGACGCCCATGTCAACCTCTCATCTTGGTTACAGATGTTCAAATGTCCATGGCCCGAGTTTAACCCAAAGAAAAACCAAGATACCGAACACCTCCCTTGTTTTATACTAGCAACATAGTGGCCTGGTCTTGAAAAACTATTTTAAAAAATCAAAAATGATTCATCCAGAATGTGTTGGCATTTTTCACTTGAAGGGTTTCGAATTAACTTTCCAACAATGTCTTATTTACCTTTAGATCATCTCGGATGAAATAGTTATGATTTTTCAAATCTTCGCTCTCTGGAACCTTTGGATCCAGCAAGTAGCTTACAACAAAAAACATTTTTGAATCCCTTGAATATTTTTCCCATGGAGTTCATGAAATTCCCTTTTCGTAAAGGTATCATTTGCATTTTAATAGTTCTAGATGAATCCAAAATGATTTTTCACCATCATACCTTTACCTCGTACATACTGCCAGTGTCCAAATAGGTTGGAATTCAAAAATTAATTTTGCTTAGAAAGTAATTTTCTAGTATTTTTGGAATTTTTTCATTAATCCTCATTGAGTTACCTTTCCAATGGTACATCATTTACCCCCTAAGACCTCCGGATAAGCTTGAAATAAATTTAGAAAGAAAAACGACATGATATTGTCCTCTATTCCTAACCTGATTTTTGAAACATTTTTATTGAGGCATTCGAATGCCTCATGATCTACTTAGCTCATTCTTGAAACCTGAACCTTTTAGACTCGGACTAAAGCTAAACAAAAATAGGAACAATTTAGCCAAACCTTTGGCTCTCGATTTTTAAAGATTTTTATTTTCAAAAATATGATCCATTCTTCTTAATGTCAAAGATTTTCATTTTGGGGATACTCTAACCTTGCTTTTACCTTCAAATGACATCAAATTTTCATTTTCGAGGATGCGCTAACCCCACTACTCTGAAGGGATACTTTAATCCCGCCTTTAGCTCAAAATGACATCAAATTTTCATTTTCAGGGATACTTCAACCCCACTTCTCTGAAGGGATACTCTAAACCCTGCTTTTACCTCAAAATAACATTAAATTTTCACCTTTGGGGATACTCTAACCCCAATCTTCTGAAAGGATGCTCCAACCTTGCTCTCCACGTTCTTTCTAAAATCTAAACTTTTTCCCTAGGACATCCATGAGTCATGGAAACCTCTTTTTTCCTTAAATTTCCACTGAATTCAACTAAGTCTCAATATTGTCATCTCGGTTATTCATCAATAATCAAAGATAATTATGAGAAACATTTCGATCCTCCCTCTTTTTTATGTATTTTGTGTGGATTATTTATTGTTTTCTTTTCCACTTTACTAATACATTTCCTTTTGTTGGGACCTCAGGCATTCATGCTTTAAAAATCATTTTCAAAATCACAAAATGATATCTCATGTCGGCATCTCTCCAGTGCCAGACATGAAATATTTAAATTTCTTTAAAACCCATCCGCAAATCATTTTCATCAAAAACCCCTATGTTTCTCACCTCTTCGAGGTGCATAGGTAATAAAATTTTCATTAAAACCTAGACTCGTATTTTTATAAAATTTCATGCATTAGAGGGAATCATATTTAAATAATGATAAAAATGGAACTGAGGAAATAGAGATTCAAGTAAGATATAGTTAGATGGTACCGATTTTTGGGCCTCATGGGGGTGCTAATCCTTCCCCACACGTAACTAACTCCCGAACCCAAAACAAATGAATCTCTAGTATTATTTTCAATAGGCATCCGGTTATACCTAACATAAAATGATCAGTGGTGACTCTAAGTTTATGGCCACTTTGTCGTGGCCATCCAAGATTAGTCGGATAAGCGATTTGTCTGATGATGTTTTACTCTTTCACGTTAAACATCATCATATATTTTAAGTCGAGCGCACTTTAGCCCTTCGAATCATCCGAAGTTCGTAAAACTGGACACATGGAATGTCGACAATTATGGTTTTGTACATTTGTTACAGAATTATACATTTGCATTGTACTCATTTTTATTGACCTTTGGCTATGTACATTTAGTCCTACTTTTTTGTACATTTAGTTATAGTCATATGTACAATCAATTCCACTGATTCCTACATGCACACTTATCCGTATGTATATTTGGGTGATTGCCATATAAGAAGTGTTAATAATTTCCAATAACTGTATTTACTTAATGGTTATCGTTTTGTCTTATTACCCTGATGACATTATGTGTTAAGGGTTTAGAAATCAGTTATAGCTCTTTGGTCATGTTTCTTACTCATATGTACATCCCGTTATGCTTATATGTACATAACACTTAACTCTCATAGCATCAGTGTTTGTAATGCGTACAATTAGTATTTACTTATCTGATATAATTTTAGGGTCAAATGGTCATCTGTACATTTAGTAATTCTTATATGTACATTTAGTTATGATCATATGTATATTTAGTTATGGTACTACGTGCATTCTGCATATGCATTATGTACATTCATTTACAATCATGCTCACATTCATCTAAATTTAAATTAAATACTTTTAAAATACAAAGTTACTTTGAAAACATTAATTAAATGTACAAAAGGAATTATTTGACCATTAATCGGCACCTTGAGTTGTGTCCTACTATTTACACATCCCACAATTATAGGTAGTTATGGGTTTAGGGTTTGGTGTCATTGTATCTGATCAAAAAACCAATTTGAATTTAGTGCATAATCTATATTCCCTATTCTATAGTCCATAATCCATTTTGGTTTAGAGTAATTCATATTAAGCATTTCAACATGGAGTTTTATTTTCCATCTGTAACTTTTCCCCATTAATTACTCCATTTTTAATGTCCATTGAATGGTTTATAGAGTAAAATTAACTACTAATAACCACCCTATAAAATTATTGTTACCTTAAACCCTATATATAGAAGCATTGGAGTCAAAAATTATATCGCATTTTTTTTCTTTGTTTTTTTTTATCTTCATATAAACTACTGTTAACCATTTGTCTTTAGTTTTTGGTTGTAGGCCAATGGAGATTATCTCAATTAACTTTCAGGACCATTACATAAGGTTGCTCAAGCATGTGGATATGCTACTTCTGCTTATCAGATTGTACGGAATACAAAAAAAGAATAAAAGATAGTAATTCATATTGTGCTGCTCCATGAATCAAAGAGCTTGATAGATATTTTATCAAAAATGAGTTTCAGGAATATGAAAAGAGAGCAAAAATGTTTACCATTAAGAATGTGATACTCATATGAAATCATATTTTAGGTTTGGGATCGATGACTACAACTATGACCTGTTCCAACACTACAAAGAGATGTACAATAAAGCAACGTCAATCACTAGTAGAAGAATTCCAATAAACCCGTAAGATGCATATGGATACTTCTGAGTTTGAGGCAAGAACCAAGATGAAGTTGAAAGTGATATAGAAGTCTAAATCTATGTTAGATGCGCAAAAATAGATTTATGGTTTGGCATGCCGGGTTAAGATATTCTGCTATTTATATTGGTAGTGTACATATGTGTATTCAAGTTTCAATATATGTATATATGCATGCTTGCTTTTGGTTATCTTTAGCTTTAATTTATTATAATAATAATATAGATAAGTTACAACATCTAACCTCTTATTCATTGTTACTGTTAGAAAAGAGTGCCATAAATCATATATGTTGACGCAATTACATCATGTAAATGCAATGAGTTTAGGGTAAATAGAAAAAAATCCTTAGTCAGATAAAACAACACGAACTACAAAAACTTTGTACGAACTAGCTGCATATTACAAATTATAGCCTATATGTATGGTTGGACTATAATACACGTATATGTTTATGTATTGACAAAGCTTAACCCTCAAAATTGCCATATGTTGGATATCTTTATTTATTAGGAATAATTGATTTGCTTTCTCCCTTAGCCTTTATGCAGATGTTTTAGCGAATTCACCACTGCTTATACCATAACTTTCTAAAATTATCAAAACTTTAAATATGGAAACCGTATATGCATTCAAAAAAGGTCCTCTAGCTGGAAAATACCATCAATATAATTCTTTAATACATCTGATATTCATTTCAATTATATATAATTCACTGTAGAGATATAAGTACCCTAAACCCATAAAAAGAAGTTAATAAAGTGATTAGCTTTCACCAAAAGATAGCCAAAAATTGAATATATGTTATTATTTTATGGTGTAATTCATCCTAAACTCCTAATAACTGGTGAGTAAAAGTCTTAATCCTTGTGTTGTTCAATGATATGCTCTTATCCAAATGGGTTCTGCCATACGAAATCTAAGACACTTTCTACTTCTGTCAATTTCCCAAGATATACTCTTAGCACTTCCAATGGTTGTGGAATATTGCATTGTATTGCTACATCACAATTCAAAATAGTAATACCATCGATCAGGTAATTCAAACCAAAAGGAATGGGAAAATAACTCAAAGGTCAATTCTTATATTATGTTAACAACTTCTATATATCTCAATCACAAAATTACTTACAAGATTTAGCAAGCATTTGTAAGGGTTGTCATCTAATAACAACGTGTTATACTTATCATAATCCTTCTCGCTTAGTCCGCCGCATATGTCGCATAGATTCTATAGATCCTTTAACACCAAAAGCCTAGCAGAGCTATCGAGAGTACTTTATTTCATTCTTGTACAGTGGTACGCATACTACAAATTCAAAAATTAAATGTCAGATGAGTTGTAGGCTTAATCATCATACATTTGATGAAATATCAACAATGTATCTTCATTTTAGCCAATGAAACAACAATCTCTCTTTCATATGACCCAGCAAATACGTTAAAACATCGTCCAAGTTTTTCTTACATGTCAACATATAACCTATATGTTTAGGGTCTCAATAATTATTCACTGGGATTTAGTGCACAACTTATTTGCTTCTCGATTACCAAATAACCACTTCAAACGTGGCAAACCAAAATTGTATAAAGTCCTTACAGAATGGTCTTCTTAAAACTGAAAAATATGTAATTTATTCATAAGAAGTCTCCCATATGAAGGAATTTATGAGCTAATTGTAAAATAGTTTTCTAATGAAGTAAGAGTACTATGCTACCACCATATTGCTACTAGAATGGTTGCCTTACCTATCTACAAGTGGATTTTTCTCTTAAAATCTTATCGATAGTTTGATGAATGGACTATATCTGTCTAGGCCCCATTAACATCAAAGACAATGAGTTTTTTCATATTTTCTTTTGGTTGTCAATTTATTATATTTTAGTCCCCACCATTCATATTCAGTCAAGATCATTAGTTGGTCCATATATGGTACTTTCTTTTACAGTAAACCATAATTAAACTAAGTAATGACGAGGAAAAAGAAAAAATAACATCAATGAAAACCTATATTGTTATAGTTCATATATGTAACTAGGAACTTCTACATACCTCATCATTCCAATCGTGCCTCCTAGCAACGACAATGATGTCTTCATTTACAGTTGCTCTTGAGCTAGAAAATTGGGTAGATAATTTGGCTGCAACCTCCTCTCTGAAAAAGTAGATAAGAAAACCAATATGTCTGCCCATGCTTCTGAAATCTAACCTCATTGCTGCCATGTGTTCCTCTATTTTATCCATTTTTGTTCTCAACGACTATATTTTCCCATATGTCTAACATGGTTGGTGAGTGGTCTTGATACGACTATCATGAAGGTCTACCTGAGTGTGACCTTATCTTATGCTTACTTTTTATTGCATTTGATGGATTCCCTCCATCAAAGTTAAATCCAGCCTTATTCCATAAGTTTTAGACACTAAAGTTCTTAATTCATTCGTGGTACAAACTCTAAAATTTTGTAAGAACTCAGATATAATGGATGTATAGGGAAAGATTCTCCTGTTTATGTTGTAGGTTGCCTAGATTTTTGATGGAATAATGCAATGAAAGCCTAGACTTTTGCCCCTCATCAAGCAAGACATAAGCTATATGTCTTCATGAGTCATCATGGCAAATTTCCCTCATTAGGGATCAATATGTGAACTAGAATCAAGTGTTGCAGTCTTTCACATATATGTAAGTTGTTTGCATTAGTCTTAATCCATTGCAAAGATGTGTCCTTAAATATGATTTTTGCATTATCTAATATGGACCCACTCATATACAATTTTCATTTAGTATACGACATAAAATTCAGACCAAATTCTTAACACAAACTTCTGGGACTAACCAATAATTCCTTTCCACCAACATATGTGTGAAAATAATTGACATCCGAAATATCAGCAATGTTTTGGAAACGTTCTGCTACATTATCATTTCTTCCTATGCCAATGTTATTGTAAAATAATCATACTCATCTCTCATACTATTTATTCGATGGTTCTAGCAAATTTTGCAACCAATGGAGTTTTAAAGTGTCAAAGTATAAAAAATCAAGCTATTGAAGAAACATGATATTAATATGTTGTCCTCCAAGCACCCTTTTCAACCCAAACCCATCATTAAAGCAGTGTTCTTTCTCTGAAAATTTAAAGTCCTTTATGGTTTCTCAAGGTCGAGCCTTTATAAGAGTGCAAGTTCCACCATGTTTACCGTTGGGTCAGCTATCTAGTTTTTTTCTCTCTATGAGCCCTTTTTCGAATGTAAGTTTTCAGTGCCGTGTCCAAATTTGTGACAATTGGATTTCATTATGCAATGAGTTTCGTGAGCTTATTACAATTGAAAGGTTTTAGGTTTAAGAGGTTTTAGGGAGTTGGTTCCACTGAGTTAAAGGGTGTCGTTTCCTAGGCTTTTGCATATAATTATTCCTTTCCTACGATGGGAGTTGGTTCTTCAAAAAATGTGGTGTTGGTTCCCTCTTAATGTGGAAGCCGGTTCTTCACTCATATAAAGTCGGTTCCCTCCTTATGTGAGAGTTGGTTTTCCAAAGTATGGAGTCAGTTTCCTCCTTATCCAAGAGCCGATTGGCAGTGAAGCATGGAGTCGATTTCTATACGCATTAAAGGGACGAGTTTCAACATCGAGCTATGAGCCACATACTTTTTTTTACAAATTATTCCTAATTGTGCACATTTTCACTACTTATATATATAATTAGTAATAAATAATAATATAGATATATAATTTAATAATTTATTTATTATATAATAGCATATATAACATATCAACAATACTGCTTTCAAATATAATTTTTCATTTTTTAGTTTAGGGTTAAAAATTATGTCTACATAAAAATATACCTAAATTATATTATTATATAATATTAGGGTTAATATAAATGTTAGCAATGTAGATGTCCATCATTTCCCTACATCAGTTTTAATTTACTATGATGTACATGTAAATTTTACATGCTTTACAATAAATATATATGCAAATAATACTAACATGAATCATAATACACGTATAATAATAATTTACATAATATATAGACAGATAATAATATCCACATGTGTATATATGGATATGAAATAATAGATATTAATATGTGAAATAATAGATATTAATATGTATTATTATCTATTAATGTGGATGGTATAGTTTTCCTCTAATTCTATAATGATCAAATCAATATATATTTTTTTATTATTAAGTAAAATGGGATATTTTGGTGCATTGGAGTGTTTCATAGTGTGAGTCCATCCAAAAATGGTGTGAGCCAATTTTGCTAGGGTCGACATTGTTAATGGAATAACGTTTATGCCCCCTACTTAGTTAACCATATTGTCTTAGCTATAAAGCCATATGTCCAGATATATGCCTTTTGCATAATTTCTTTGGAGCAACTCTACGCAACTATGCTTTTGTTTACGTACTTTGGAAATTTCCCTCCAGATCTTGAAGCCAATGTTCCTTCTGTCGCAAGTTTATCCATGCATATCAGTGTGGGTCGGATGCCACTCTTTTCACCATAACTTCCTTTTATCAAGGGATTACCGTCTTACCACGCTTCATTTAAGCTCCTCCTACTATTACCCTTTTGGACTGCTTGATCATAACTCATATCATTTAGTGAGAAGAGCTATCTAAAATAGGATTTTTTTTTCTCAATAATTATCCATATCTATATGCTTCACTCAATTGTGTTGATTTCTATTCTCAAAGATTTACTAGTCAATTGTGCTAAATAATGTAGAGTCGAGTTATCTGCATAAATATTTGAGGGTTTTAGTGCAAGCTTTAAGGCAAACAATGTCCATGTGTTAGGAATTGTGGAGTATTAAAAGTCATCCTTGATAGAGAATTTTGTGTATAATAAACTGAACTTATAATGACTTCATCTACTCCAAACAAACAAGTTTATTGTTATGGCCATATTAATTGCAAGATTCTCATTACTAGCAACTCTTTAGAATATTATGGTGGAGCAATTGTTGGGGCGATGATGGATAAGAACACTACTATCGAAGCATTACGTAGACAGATTAAGGATAAACTAGCAATGAACATTGACCATCATATTTTTAAATATACATTAGACTTTGACCCAACTTTGCTTGTAGATTTGGTCAATGATGTTGGTTTAAAAGATTTGGTCAAGTTTAGTGACAGAAAGTCCAATTTGTATATATTGGATCAAGAGGATTCTCATCCCCAAAATGACTACATGATAACGGCTCAACCCATTAATGTCATGTACTTAGGGTGAGTCTGAAATTCTGTATAATTATTTCATAATTTCACCTTCATTGAACATTAACGTAATGAGTACGTATTATTTATTGTACACATGACTTTTGTAGTGAACTTGTGGAGAATGAAGGCTCACACGAAAACACCGTTTTATAGGATGGAAACAATATTATTTCCCCCACTGATTGTGCAAGGGATTTGAGCTCAACAGTTACAATAGAATGTACTATGTCAATAAAAGATTAGTTTCTCAGTGGCATTTAGAAAAATAAAATCATAGGCAATGGTCAAACTTTCGAAGATGCACCTACGTTGAAGCTCACACTTTATCATTATAGTGTTGCGAATGGATTTGCATATACCTTCAAGAAGAATGGCAAGTTATTCATAAGCTCTAACTACAAGGCAAAGGGATGCCCTTGGCATTTAACAACATATAGGAATGACGCAACATAATTTATGGTTGTCGGTACCTTTATGGATCAATAGAACCACAATGCTTAAGGTATGATTACTGGAAGACCTCATCCGAAGTCTGAGATTGATGCTGCCATCGTAGCAGAGAAATTGAATTTAAAGCTGGACACTACTCCATATCAAATTCAAACAGCATTTAAAGGCGACTGTGGAAATCGAATGACATGCAAACAAGCTTGGTTATACAAAAAGTAATCTATGAAGATGTTGCATGGGAAGGTTTAGGACTCATATAGATTAGTACCGCAGATGTGCGAACAAATTTAGAATGTAGTCCCTTAAAGCTAGTCATATGCACGTTTGATACAGAAATGCATTTTAAGTAATTGTTTATAGCGTATGGATTAAAGGTGACAAAATGAACTCGAACCCAAAACACACCCGAAAAAACTTAAGCCGAACCCAAATCGAACCCGATTTAATAAAAAAGTCAATGGCTCAAACCTGAGAAAACCTAGACCCAAAATGGTCTGAACCTAAAATGGCCCAAACCCAAAATGACTTAAACCCAAAAAAGCCTGAACCCGAAATGACCCGAATATGAAAATCCCAAACCTGAGCTTGACCTGAACCCGAATCCGAATTTAATACTAAAAATAAATATGAAGAAATTATAATTGAATAATTTTTTTATAAATTAAAAACTTTAATTATGAATTTTATTTTAATATTCTTTTAATAATTTAATTAAATATTAAAAACTTAATTTATATTTTTAAATATGGTTAAACTTGCTTATAGGTTGGGTCATGTCACGCCCAAATATTTTTAAAATCCCAAGCCAGGCTCTTATTTAACGTGCCCAGACCTGCCTATTTGAGTCAGAATTACTGTTTATCACATTAAATAATATTTTTTTATTAATGCTATATATTTTATAATTAAATTTAAATAAAATATATTAATTTAAAATCACTGTTCTAAATCAAGTCGGGCTAGTCTGATATAAAAATATAAGAACCCAGGTCCAGGCCCAATTGGGCCGAGTGGGCAGCCAGACTCTTGAATAGGTCTATATATGATAAACTATTAATTTATCAAAAAGTAAATCATAACATGAGCTTTGAAAATATTATCAATAAAGTATATCATCCATTTATCATATTTTCTTTAATTTTATTAGTTAAACTCATTAAATATTTAGAGTTTTTATATGTCAGTAGTAAAATTTTAAATACTTCTTTGAATATTATTATTATTATTATTATTATTATTATTATTATTATTATTATTTCAAGAAATGCTAATTAGAATCTAATAATAATATAACAAAGTACTAAGATAAATTAAAAAATATGAAAGTCATAATAGATAATACTATATCAAAAATAAATTAAATATTAAATATTAATACCATGTATGTTAAAAATTTAATTTATGTTTTATATATGATTAAACCTGCTCATGAGTCGGATCGAACTGCAACTTAAATTTTTTTAAAATCTCAAACCCAGGCTCTTATTTAACGTGCCTAGACCCACCTATTAGTCAGAATTATTGTTCATCACATTAAAGAATATTTTTATTAATATTTATATATTTTATAATTAAATTTAAATAAATACATATTATTTTAATTTAAAATTACTGTTTCGACTCGGCCGAGCTAGTCTAAAACAAAATCATGAGAACTCTAGCCTAGGTCCAATTAGGTCAGGTTGGTAGCCCGACCCTTGAGTAGGTCTATATATGATAAAATAATAATTTATTAAAAACTAAATCATATCATGAGCTTCGAAAATATTATGAATAAAGTATATTATTGATTTATCATTTTTTTAATTTAATTAGTTAAACTCATTAACTATTGAGAGTTTATGTATGTTGGCTGTAAAATTTTAGATACTTTTTTGAATATTTTATTATTATTATTATTATTATTATTATTATTATTATTATTTCAAGTAATGATAATTAGAGTTTGATAATAGTAAAATAAAGTATAAGATAAATTAAAAAATACAGAAGTTATAATACATAATACTATATCTAAAATGAATCAAATATTAAATATTAAATATTAATACAATATATAATTTAATTAAATATTAAAAACTTAATTTATATTTTATATGTCATTAAACCTGCTAATGGCTTAGGTTGGGTAGCAGCCCGAATTTCTTAAAATTCCAAGCCCAGGCCCTTATTTAGTGTGCTTAGACCTGCCTGTTTAAGCTAGAATTATTATTCATCATATTAAAAAATATTTTTTATTAATATTTATATATTTTATAATTAAATTCAAATGAAATATACGTTATTTTAATTTAAAATCACTATTTCGGCTGGGCCTAGCTAATCTAAAACAAAAACATAAGAACTGAGCCCAGGCCCAGTTGGGTCGAATGGGTAGCCGGATTCTTGAGCAGGTCTATAAATGATAAAATAATAATTTATTGAAAAGTAAATCATATCATGAGCTTTGAAAGCATTGTAAATAGGGTATATCATCCATTTATTACTTTTTTTTTAATTTAATTTGTTAAACTCATTTAATATTGAGAGTTTATGCATATTAGTAGTAAAATTTTAAATACTTCTTTGAATATTATTATTATTATTATTATTGTTATTATTATTTTAAGTAATAATAATTAGAGTCTGATAATAATATTATAAAGTAATAAGATAAATAAAAAAATATGGAAGCCATAATAGATAATACCATATCAAAAATGAAAAAATCGCATATTAGACTAGCAACTAGACCTGCCCATGGGCTAGACAGCCTGCTGAACATAATAGGGCCGGCACGATCCGACCTAATTCTTAAATTTAAGTTTCAAGCATGTTCGATCTAGAACAGTGTTTTTTTTAACAACATAATATATTTTATTTAAATTTTATTATAAAATATATAAATATTAATATAAAAATAGCTTTTTAATATTATGAACAATGGTTTGTACTTAAATGGGTTGGCCAGGCCAAATTTGGCGCTTAGAATTCAAAATTTTTTCAAGGTGCGGTTAGGCCCAAAGAGCCGAACTAATATTTTTTTTTCAGGCTAGACTGGGGCCAAATTCAAGCCTAGGCTTAGAATTCACAATTATGTATAAGTTATTACATTTAAAATAAAATAAAAAATGATGTAAAATATACTCAAACCCAAACCCAATTTGAACCTGAGCCGAAATAGGCCCAAATATGAATAGACCCAAACCCCAGTTGGTCTGAACCCAAATTGACCTGAACCTGAAAGAACCCGAAATGAATCAAATTGAACCCGAAAAAACCTGACTCGAAATGACCTATCTGGAACTTGCCCAATTGCCGCATCTACTATGGATACAGCATTGTCGATTTTTTTGAATGGCTATAGAGGGTTGGTTTTTATTGACAGCTGCCACTTGAGCAGACCTTATAAAGGCACCTTATTATCAGCTAGCTCCATCAACACAAATAATCCACTTTTCCCTTTAGCATTTGCAGTAATTAGCTCTAAGAGTTTGGATGATTGGATATGGTTCTTAAGGAATCTAAAGTCCAATGTTACTAGAGATGTATCTGTTACCATAATATTGATAGACACCAAATTTTCATAACTGCCATAGGTGAGATATACGTCATGGCTTCCCACACATACCGTTATCAACATATTAAGGAAAACTTCAGTTTTGAAGTTAATAAAGTGATGGTAGGTAGGAAAAATGTCAAGGACCAATTGCTTCAGTTATTGGACACAGTGGTCCATTAAGACTAGAAGTAGATTACAACGTTGCAATAAGTAATTTAGCCATGTACAGAAACTAAAAAAAAAAAAAAAAGCAAGTTGAATGGGTTGTAAACAACCAACCAGAACATTGGTTGTTGTCAAAGTTCAGGCAACATTATTGGGACCACATGACAACAAATTTCATAGCATCCTTCAATGCATGGTTATTTCAAGAAAGGAGGTACAACATAATTCCCTCATAGATAAGCATAAGGAAAAGTTGACATAAAAAATTTATAAATCAAAATCTGATGTAACGAAATGGAAAAATGGAGTGGGGCAGACTGTAGATTTAAAATTATAGAAGAATATAGCTAGAGGCAAATACTGCATCATCTTTTTTTGTAGCGATTTCAGGGCTAAGGTCAGTCAAGGAGGGAAAGATGTTGTAATCGACTTGGCTAGTCAAGAATACTTCTGGTTAGCTTAGCAAATGAGTAGACTGCCTTTTAAGCATGCATGTGCTGTCATTGATGCAAAACATGGAGACGTATATGCATTTATTGAGGATTGTTATAAATCAGTTACACAAGAGTGGATTTATACAGTGACCATGGCTCCTGTTAAAACTCATAACCTGCCACATATGCCTCCATCGGACAAGGATGAAGGTCATTATTTCTTAAAGCCACCTTTAACAAAAGGCCACCAGTAAGGCCAAAAGTGAAGTGAATCGAATCTTAATTCATTAAGAAACATCCTATATAATGTTTAAAATGTAAGCAAGTTGGCCACAATCATGCTTCATGTACATCCCCCAATCCATGTATGTAAGTCTTACCGCTAGATGAAAAAGCTTGACACTATAGGCATAATTATTTCAGCTATATCTACATATTACATGCAAACTAGATAATTCATGTTGTTCTTCAATTTCATATATAGGTTAAAGGTTGTAGACCATAGGTTGCCATCGCACTGGAGTAATATTTTAAAATTTTTACAGATTGGACAATATCTGAATGTGGTAAATATCCATATTATCGTAAAACAAGTCATGTAGTTACAGGTGTAGCCATAAGATAATTTGTTTTGGGAGGTTATATTATGTGCCACTACAATCCAATGTATGTCCATATATAGTTGTAGCTTTTGTACTGCTATATGGTTGTTATATCTAGAACTGTGCACGTAAGATGTGGTTAGTAATGAACAATCCATGTCCATTGTTGTATTAAATCTTATCAGATAACTAACTAGCAGTTGTACAAATGATGAAGAATCGCAAAGCATTGAATGAAATAGAATTGTAAATATAGATAAAGAAATGAAATAATCAAAATTCATATGTTCTACTATAGCTATTTAAGGCTATGTTGAAGCATGGAATCTCAGCCTATCCTATGCCATTATAGTCCTCTTCCCTTACCTTTTAAAGCTGTAGTGAAAACTATAATTGCTCATCCTATATTTTTCCCTGATAGACACTGATGGTCAAAGGGAGAAATAGTAAACAATAGAGAAAACGCTTACCCATGATTGAAGAACTGGGTAATATAGGAGAAGGACCTGATCTATGGCTGTTGTACACAATCTCAATGCTCTCAACCAGCTTAGATTATATGTAATCAACCTTTATGAGAAAAAAGGGAAATCCATTATGCAATGAAGCAACGTAAAAGCATTGAAGCACCTAAATATTTGACCTTTAGTTTAGAAAGAAGTCTACTATGTACATAGGATGTATGATGATCATGTACATTAAAACTCAACTATATATAACCTTAAGTAAATGTACAAGTGAGGATAAATAAATGTGAATGTACGTATGAGTATGCCTGATTGTACGAAAACTATAGCTAAATGAACAGACGACCAAAAATGAATATACAAGACTTTAAAATCAAATCTAAACCAAACCATATGGCATGAACCGTATGAAAATGTTAGAAAGCAATTGTGCACATTGGTTGGACATCATATATGCAATCATCTAAGACATACACCAGCTAATAAGTTAATGTAAATTTTACCATAACACACCATATGGTATGCATATAACAGAATGTGCTTATGCATTAGATTCATGCAGGAAATATTAAAAGTCAAAAGATGGTACCCATGCCTTGATGTACAGGTGAGGATAAGCAAATTTATGACTCGCTATAACTGAATGCACGAATTAGTACAACTAAATGTACGAAAGACTATATTTAAATGTACGATGACCAGAAATGAATATACAAGACCCTAAAACCGAATCTTCGCCAAACTATATGGCTATGAACCGTATAAAAATATTAGGGAGCAATTACGCACATTGGTTGGACATCATATATGACAATCCCGTAAGATGTATAACAACTAACAAGTTAATGTACATTTTACCTTAACAGATACTACGCTGTATACGCATAATGGAATGCATTTACACATTAGATTTATGTGGGAAACATTAAAAGTCAAAAGCTTATGCCTATGTCTTCCTGTACAAGTGATGATAAACGAATGCACGACTCATAATAATTGAATGTAGGAATGAGTATAACTAAATGTATGAAAGACTATAGCTAACACTACAGATGATTAGAAATGAATATACAAGACTATAAAATCGAATCAACACTAAATCGTATGGCCATGAACCATATGAAAAGTTAAAGAGCAATTGTGTACATTGGTTAGACATCATATATAACAATCACATAAGACATACAGCAGCTAAAAAGTTAATGTACATTTCACCATAACACACATTACACGATATGCGCATAACGAAATCTGTTAAACATTGGATTCGTGTAGGAAACATTAAAAGTCAAAAGTTGCTACCATGCCTTGATGTACTTGTGAGGATAAATGAATGTATGATTTATCATAACTAAATGTCCGAATAAGTATAACTAAATGTACAAAAGACTATAGCTAAATGTACAAATGACCATAAATAAATGTACAAGACCATAAAATCGATTCTACGCTAAATCGTATGGCCATAAACAATATGAAAAAATCAGAGAGCACTTATGCACATTGGTTGGACATCTTATATGATAATCACGTGTGTTGTATATATGCTAAAAGTTAATATACATTTCAGCATCTGGGACTTTTAGCGATATAAGCATACCCCTATCCACTTACGCGTTACATATGTGTAAGAAACATTAAAAGTCAACTATGTATAACCCTAACTATATGTGCATGTGACAATAAACAAATGTACGACTCACTATAACTGAATGTACGGACAAGTATAACTAAATGTACAGATGACAAGAAATGAGCGTACAGGATTCTAAAATCAAATCTACGCTAAACCCTATGGCCATAAACCATATGAAAATGTCATAGAGCAATTGTGCAAATTAGTTGGACATCATATATGACAATCACATAAGACGTACAGCAACTAATAAGTTGATGTACATTTGGCCATAATTGAATTTCCTTTCGCCGATGACCAAATGTTCTTATGCATTATATGCATGTTGGAAACATTAAAAGTTTAATTTATATACTCATAAGTAAATGGAGATATGCTGATAAACGAATGTATGGACCATCATAATTGAATGTACGGAGGACTATAGCCATTTGTACAATTGACTATAAGTTAACGTACAAGTGATAATATATGAATGTATGGATCACAAAAACCAAATGCACCCTAAACAATATGACCCTCAACCGTATGAAAATGTCAAATAGCAATTGTGCACAGATATGGCAATCATGTAAAATGTACATATGATAATAACTTAATATACAATTTACAATAATTTAATATCCCTATTAGCATAATAGATTGTATTTACACATTAGCTAGGTGTAGGAAACATGGAAACTCAAATGTATATACCACTTGTAAATGTACAGAAGACGATAAATGAATGTACGAACTAACAGAACTGAATGTAAATATGGCTATAACTAATTATACAAATGACTATAACTAATTGTACAAATGACTATAAGTAAATGTATAGATGATGGTAAATGAATGTATAGATTATAGCAATCAAAGGAACCCTAAAACTCATGATCCTTAATCATATGAAAATGTCAACTAGCAATTATGCACATTACTTAGACCTTAGATATGGCAATCAAGTACTATGTCCATATAATAATAAGTTAAAATATATTTGCCCATAATTGAACTTCCCTATCACTATAACGAAATAAACTTATATGTTATAGGCGCGTATTAAACATTAAAACTCAATTGTACAGATGACCATAAGAGGATGTGTACAATAAACACTATGACCCTAACCCATATGAAAATGTCGAACACCAATTGTACATATAAGTTGGACCGGTGATATGTACATAATGCCAGATGTACACATAAGAATAATAATTGGTAATCTAATTTTGACAATAAGTGAATAACCCTATCAGCATGATGGAATATACTAAAGCCTAAGATATGTGTCGTAAACATTTAAACTCATATTTTTATGTCCATAACAAAATGTACAAATAATTGTAATGAAATGTGCAGAGGACCGTAACAAGATGTACAGATGACCATAACTAAATGTACACGTGACTATAACAAAATAGATGACAATAATCCAATGAACCTTAAACCATTTCACCCTAAACCATATAAATATGTCAAATTCTAAATGTGCATATTACTTGGAATAATGATATGACAATCACTTAAGAAGTACACATGAGCGTAAATGAATTTACATTTCACTATACTTGAATAACTATATGACCATGGGAAGTTAGAAAGGTACTTACCTTGGTAAAAAGATTGACAATTTGTCGGAAGGCATTCAGCAACCATCCACTTTCGAAGTCGTCAAACATGCCTATTACAACTGCAACCATTAAACTACAATAAATACATTCATAATAAAACCCACCTATAAACCATGATAATTGACCCTTCACCAATATGACTTACAGATTCCAAGGTGTTCACTCTATTAATCCAATTGTACTAACCAAGTACTTCGACACTTGTATCTGGAAGTTTGACACAGTTGAGATAATCAAAATCATTGCAAATGTAACCTTAAATGTTATCTAGTTGAATAGCAAAAAACGATATGATAACTTTACATATCGGTTGGTTTGTTAACAATTAAACCTTATGTTAGTACATAAAATAGGTTCTCACTATACATATCCTAATAATGAATAAAACAACAACCTTCAATTCATTAGGATAATATTGATTTCTACAAGATAACATATATTGGCCACAATCTCTACATTTTAAACAAATCAGTTCAGTAAATTTCATCTCTGAATTAATTTTTTAGTATGGAAGCATTATTTACATAATGTACTAATACTAAATCTCTCACTGAATCTTAATATACATATCAATTTAACTGATTTTGTTTTTACCAGCAAAATTGTGTAGATTTCCTAATTACATACGTAAAATTTCTTACATGTATAAGATTTTACCATTATGCTTTTACTTAATAAATTCCATTACTATAAATCAATTTTCAATTATAAATCCCATTAACTATCTCTAGATTCTCCACAATCAACTACCTTAAAAATTATAACTTCATATATAAATTACTTTTTTTAAATTCTCACCAAATCCCAATAACCATAATCAATAAACTATAGCTAAAAATATAATACTACAAATCTAAAGTAACAACATACCATCATATTCTTGGCTTATAGCTTTTTTTGGATTAATGAACTCGATAAGGGTAGCTTCACACTAACAGAAAAACAAAGGATGATGGAAAAAAGAAAGAAATTAAAAGATAAAATTATGATGATATTCATGAGTCACAGACTGTTTCAAAGTTAAAGCTTCATTTCACCTTCATACTCAGTCAATAGCCCCTGTCCGGAGTCAACGCAAACTCGACAAGTAACCTTTCTTCCTTTAGATTTCTTTTTTATTTTGAAAACTTAAAAACAAAAAATGAGCTCGATGGAGGGGGAAAAAATGAAAAGTCTATTTTAATTAAGGATATCATGATAATTTTTATTTCCTTATTAATATTTTTAACAATTTATATTTTTTGTTAAAAATTATTCACCATGATGGGAGTTTTTTTTAAATTCTCCCAACAAATATAAGGCTCATAGGTAGCCCAAGCGGCAAACAGACGAGAGAGAGAGAGCGAGAGCGAGAGGGAGCAAGCAGGAGAGTTGAAAGAAGCAACAAAGACGAGAATGGGAAAGCCGCTAGGACCAACAGGGGAATTTTTCAGGAGGCGGGACGAGTGGAGGAAACATCCCATGCTTAGCAATCAGCTCCGCCACGCCACTCCTGGCCTCGGCATCGCCCTCGTCGCCTTCGGCGTTTATCTGGTTGGGGAGCAGGTCTACAACAAGATTTATGCTCCTTCTTCCTCTCATCATCATCAACAACAATCTTCTTCTCACTCTCATTGAGGCAGGTTTTCCCCCCATTCCTTTTCTATCTTTCATTATACTCTACTAGGTTGAACACTGATACTCTACGATATCTGTTCCGTAATCAAAATTGTTATCCAGATTTGGGTCTTATCCTTTATTTTAAAGATCTATGGCTTGTCAATTTTCACATTTGCTATGTTACTGTCTAGTGGAAACCTGAAGGCAATAATTTTCACAATTTCTTCCGGCTTCAGAAAACTTTATAAGGAAAATAAAAATTAACATCCATTCCGGGTTTTTAGATTTATTGTTATGACTATTAATATCTCCCTCTACAATCCAATCGAAATGGAAGTGTTGCATTCTTATAGTTTTAGGGTTACCTACTTTAAATCCGTGTTGCGATTGAATTTTGTAAACTGTTTTTTTTTTTTTTTTTTTTGTTTCTGTTAAATGCTGCAGTAAATTGGCAAAAATTTCCTGTTGAAAAACTAAACTGCTTTTTTTTTTTTTCCCAGGAATTCTCTGAAAGAAAAGTTATTGTTTCACAAGCATTGGGTATGATTATGAAATATTTTAGTTTCTCTCAGTGTTATGCTGTGAGACTAGTTATAATTAATTTTCAGCAAAAATCTGGCATTGATTTGCTATTTATTTTGAGTCAGGGATTATTATTTAAAAAAAAAAATTGTAGTCTGCTACCTCTTTACCGTGCAATCTTAACCTAATTTAATCTATTCTATGTGTAACAATAATTTGCCTCTTAAAATCTTGGGGTAGTAGGATATTGCAATTAGGTGAAACTGATTTTATGGTTCACAAACTTTTGAAATATGGTTTCGTGATGGCCAATATCTTGCCAACCCTGCGAAGGTGCTTTCTGCTTGGTTTATATTTCTGAATGCATTAACTTAGACAATAACTTTGATGCTTATGTTTGGAGTCTAGAATGGTTTTAGGATCTGAATAGGGGAATTTGG
>JBBYHK010099730.1:0-39386 GCA_038382065.1 Adansonia grandidieri | reverse complement strand
TAATTATTATATGTGAAATGGAACAAGGTATAAAGATGTTGGAATTTAACTTTGAAAAATTAACAGTCTAGATTCATTTGAGGCATATTCCTTTGGAGATATACACAATAGGGCTTTAGCTACATAGTAAGCCCTTGGGTATTCACTTATATGTAAATAGTATTGCTGCTAATCAACAGAGATTGGCATATGCTAAGGTTTGTATTAAAGTCACTGCAGTGCAAGAAATCCTTTAGTTTGTTAATTAAAGTTGAGAGATGGGATAACTCTTTTCTGTGGAAGTTCCTTAGATGCCTCAAAGTTGTTGACGATGTGGTGTTTTTGATCACATTAGTAAAGGTTATCTATCTAAACTAGAGGAGAAAAATGCATATGTTTTAAAGGGCAGTATTTCTAATAAGGAAAAGATATTCATAGGCATTAAAGGAGAAAAGTAACAATAACATGAGTGATCGAGCAGATAGTAGTAGCTAGAAAGGTCAAGGTGGAGGACGAACCCTAGCTACGTCTATCAAATAGGTTTACAATATTTAAAATGGCCATAATAGAAGAAGGCCAATCTATAGAAGTCTAAGAGCATATCCCAGATGAAGCTAATGGTGTATATCAGTTGGAAGAACCTATTCCTATCCACCTAGTAAGTTGAGGGCAGCCTCAATAGAAGTTGTAGATCTAGTGCAAGCATTAAAGAATAAGAATAAAGAAGATATTGACAGAGTTATGAAGAATTTTAAGGTAGTTTTAGCTATTAAGGGGAGGTTTTGCCTCTAAAAACTCATGAACTACCTCTTTTGGAATGTTAGAGGTTTTAAAAACCCTTTAAAATAAAAAAGGTTGTAGACAGAATAAAAAAAATTAAATGTGGATATAGTATGTTTAATTAAAACAAGAATGAAGCAACATAATATGATACATATTCCCAATAAGCATTTTTAGGGGTGGATATGCATCACAATTATGTTACAACATATAATGGTAGACAATGGTGCCTATGGAAAAACCATTTGCAAGTTGATCTGGTCTTTGTCACCGATCAAAATATTACTTATAATATCAAGTATAATTTTTTAAATCTCTATGCATCTGTAATTTATGGTTGTAATGAGGTAGTGAAAGAAAAAGACTTTGGCAGCATCTTCAATAGCTCCAACAATTAGTGAAGGATGATCCTCAGATTTTAGCGAGTGATTTCAATGTTATTGCCCATCTATCAAAGACTTCAAATTTCAAGGTTCAAATGCACTTAGCCTTAGTATGAGAGATTCAAGAAGTGTTTAAACTAGCTAGCAGTTTATGATTATACATGTGCCAAACCTCTATTTACTTGGTCCAATCATCAGTCCGAAGAGTACTTGGCATGGAAGCTTGATATGATGCTTGTAAATAAGCACTAGCATTTATGCTTTGCGTGCTTGAGGATGGAGCTTCTTCTTCTAAAGGCTTCAAATCATTGCCTAACATTCTTGAAGCTTAATGGAATGAATGATCTCAGCCAAAGCCATTTAAAATTTTTAACTACTGGATAAAATGTTAAGAGTTATTAGGATTAGTTAAAAACACTTAGAGAGAGCCTTTAATAAACAATCCTATGTTCAGGCTATTTTAAAAGCTTAAAAGACTAAAGATCAAGTTAAAATAGTTTAATTTTTCTCAATATAGGAATATTTCTACTAAAGTGAAAGAGAAGAAGTAGGATTTGGAAATGGTATAACTAATATTTTATACTTAATAGTAACTACTGCAATGGTAAAAAGGGAAAGTCAGCTATGTAAGGAGATGAATAAGTTACATGTGGTTGAAGAAAGTTTTTATAAACAAAAATTAAGGGTTAGCTGGATATAGGAAGGGGATCAAAACACCAAGTCCTTTCATAAAATAGTGGTATTAGGGCATTGCAAGAACTCTATCTGTGTTTTAAAAGATGCAGAGGGGAAAATATTGGATACCTTTGGCTAGATTTCTACTGAAGTCATAACCTATTTTTAGAAGATGTTAAGTATGGTTGATTCTCAAGTAACAAGTTGTTTTTAAAACTTACTCCTACAGCTCTTATAGATTATTCTGCCTACTAAAGCTCAAGTAGATCTTATAAGGCCAATTACTGGGAAGGAAATTGAGCACTTTATATTGGGACAAAATGAAAGTAAGGCCGTAGTACTTGATAGATTCATAGCCTATTTCTTTAAAGCTATTTAGCCAATAGTAAGGACGGATGTAATTGATGCTATGCAATTTTTTTTAAACAAATAAGTTGTTATCAATCTTCAACTTAACAATAGTTGTACTAGTTCCAAAAGTGAAAGCCCCCTAGCATAAAAGATTTTAGACCTTTTTCTTATTCTTCAGTGATTTATAAGTGTATCACTAGAATAATAGCAAGAAGACTCATCAAGTACTTGCCTTTATTGATAAGCAAAAATCAAAGTGCCTTTGTGCAAGGGAAGAGTATTACAAATAACATTTTAATGACTTAAGAACTGGTTAAAGGATATGGAAAAACAATATTATCACCTAGATGTGTGGTGAAGATTGATTTTTAAAAATCTTTTGACTTTTTGGATTAGAACTTTACCCTTGATGTTTTTAAAGCATTGGGATTTCCTTAACAGTTTGTAAGGTGGATTGAAAGCTGTATAACCTTACCAAGGTATTCCATCTCTTTTAATGGAAGACTTGTAAGTTATTTTAAAAAAGCTGGAGGGACTAGAATAGGGGATCCCTTCTCCCTTACCTTCTTGTGATAGTTATGAACATTTTTTCTAAGATGCTAAATGCTAGAGCTAAGTATGGCCTTTTTAGTTTTTATCCTAATGCATTGAATGCAATTAACTCATCTTTGCTTAGTGAATGGCCTCCTAATTTTTTCCAAGGGCAATCTGGATTCAACAAATAGGCCTACAATGTATCCTTCAACAATTTTACATTTTCGTAGGTTGTGATTGAATTCATTGAAGAGTGATATTTTTCTACTAGAATTGCTAATGCTAACTTGGAAGAGATTTTAGCAAAGATCAATGGCTAAGGAACAAAGTTACTAACATATGGAGGCAAAGCAGAAGTCTTTCAGTTAGTATTTTTTAAATTTATAGAATTATTGGTATAGACATTTCATGTTGCCTAAGGCTGTTATTCATAAGATAAACCAAATGTGTTCCAATTTCTTTTGGAAAAGGCAAAAGGGTTATTCAAAAACAAGCTAGAGTCAGTTGAAGTTTAATTTGCGGCTCTAATTTTAAAGGGGGACTTAGGCCAAGGGATTTATTGGCCTAGTATCAAATGTGCATTTTACAGCATATTTGGTCAATCCTAATCCAACCAGGGTTATTATAGATTGTTAAGACTAAAGCCTGTCTACTTAATGGAAGATTTATATGGCAACTTCAAACAAAGCCAAGTAGCAACTAGAGTTGGAAAAAAACTTTTGAAAATGAGGGAGTTGGTTGTAAAATTTGTCACATAGTAAAATAGAAAGAGCATTGCTTAGGCAGAAATATTTGGTATTAAAGATGTGGAAAGAGTTAAGATTAAGGCATGAAAAAGTAAGTTAGCACAGATTGTTACTATTCCTTTCCATATCCTTAAGCACTCCCTAGTCTTTTGGATGGTAATACTTAATAGATTGCCAACCAAAAATGGACTTATTAGAAAGAGGATGCATATTGAGGTATGTTGCTTGTCGAGTTGAGCAAGAGCTAAGTATCATTTTTTTTAATATGATTTGTCCAATGGCATAAGGAGACCAATACTCTAACTTTGTCAGCTCTAAAGAATAGTGGGAGATTGGAGTTTGGAGTTTTATTGGACTGTAACAAGGTTAAAAGGGAGGGCTATGATTTCTATTTTGATGTGATTGGCATTGAATGCATTTATATCTAGTAAGAATGGAATAATAGGTAGTTCAGAAGCTTACAATCCATCAAATAGAAGATTGTCAATAGCATTAAGTGGGTTATATCATTTTGTATCTAGTGCAAAGGTTGTTGTTGCAGACCCAGTTAACACAAGACTATATGTGGCTATAACATTTTTTTTGTCCTATAACTGGTTCATATATTTCTTTTGTATGTTTCTTTCAACTACTAGTTTTGATTGTATTGCTAGTTATAGATAGTTGAAAGATAGTGTATTTAGTAGTAAACTTCTACTTCTTAGATAATGAAATTAAACGTATCTAAAAAAAGGTAATTTAATTATAAAAGGGCTAGGAATGAGTAATATTTTAAAAAAAATCTAGCACTGGTTGAAATGATGGATAGTTACAAAAATTAAGAATAAGGTGAGAACATTGTGACTTTTGATGAGATTATTAAGAAAAAGGTACTTTGATCAGTTATGGGCTAATGATAATTGAGATGTTGGACTTTATGTAACCCATATAATAATTAAGTGGACAAAGATAAATATTTTAATTAATATTGAGGTGATATTATCTAACAAATCATTAACTACTCTAGTAGTAAGAGTTAAACTCTATTTCAATAGCTAATTAGAATATAAACTTCTTGATGATAGAATACAACTCTAATTAGTCTTCTAGTATAGGTTACTAGTCTAGTCTATGTAAATTACCTCTGCACCATCATAAGGTAATTTTTTCAAAAAAAAAAAAAGAAATAGACTAGAATGCTTATATATAGTTTTTGTCTTCATATACTTGGAGTGAGGTCACGTTCTTAATCAATAATGGCTAGAGATACATTCTTAATTAAATCTTACATGTGACATCAAAGCCAGGCTTTCTAGCCTTGTTCTTTAGATCATCTAGTGAGATTCGTTAGAAATAAATTTTTGATGCATATATTGTTTATGCATAAACGATTAAATAATTCATATTAATGATGAACGAGTTATAATAAATATAGTAAAAGTATGAAACTGAATCTTTAACATGCTATGATTAATCTCATAATTTGTATTTATGTATTAAAACATATTTCACATATGTACCATAAATTTGCTTGTATATTATGTTTATTAAAATTTCATTATGAAATTTTTTATTAATTCATATAAACCAAAATTGATAAAGGTTTTTAATAGAGTAATCATCTATCTATGTTATTGAGTCCTATGATTAAAGAAAAAAAGATTGAAACAAGAAAATTTGTGACATATTGAAATGGGTCTGATAAAAATTGTGAAAATCATAAAATTTTGATTGTTTTTCATGATTTTACCAAGAATTGATGCATGGGCTATGTAGATTTCATGCTAAATCATGTTTTGGTGATGTTAATTGCATAAATAAAGTTCGAAAACATGAAAAAGCAATCCAATATCAAGGAATAGACCCAAACGAGTCAGAAAAATCTAGCTGGGTCAAGGAGAAAGAAGAAAGGTTGGGATTTTGTCCCAGCTGAAGCCCACGCACCCTAGGTGGCACATGTGGCACGTGTGGCACGTATAGTAGCATCTCGAGGTAGTTTTGAACCTGGTTTTTTTGGATCTAATATTTTGTAATTTCTGATTTTTTGGTAATTTTTTTTGGAGTTTTAAAATTACATAAAATATTTATTATTTAATATTTGTGCTTAATTAAATAATAAATATGCTTGTGTAAATATTTTGTGATTTTATTTCATGATAAAATATTTAGGTATGTTGAGGCTATTTTGGCAGCATGTACTTTCCCTATAAAGTATCCAATATTTTTGCATTCTCAACCTAAAGTGTAGTGTATATTTGAATGTTAAAATTTTTATTTGCATTATAATCTAAATATGCACATCCATGTATATCATGAAATAAATATATTATGATCTCATGCATATCTTATATGATTGAAAGAAAGCATGTCATGGAATATAGATATTATGTCATGTTTTCGGAATATGTTAAAGCATGAGAATTTTGATATTCCATTGTAGTATGTAAATTTTTACTACATAAAGAATTGATGTCATTGTTAGGGATCTAAATCACTTGCTTAATATTAGGCAAAGCCCTTTATGTTAAATGATTTAGATGAACTGAGAGTTATTTAAAATAAAGAATTTTTTCTTTAGATAACTATATAAGTTTTATGCCATGAATTTATTTGGTATATATATGAGTTATTAAATCATGTATGCAAATTATTTTCGGTATACATATATTATGTTATTATAAAAATTCTAAATCAATTGCCTGGGAATAGCCATAACATCAGGTTGATTGATTTAATTAAATCAGTAGTTATTTAAAATAAAGTTTTCTTTAAATAACTACATATGGAAGGTGACATTAATATGTAATTATTTATGCTATAATTGCAATAAGTTAACATAATTTAATATTATATTTCACTGCAATTATTAATATGCAATAAAAAATTTTGCATATATTAAGGATATCATTATTAAAATTCTAAATCACTAGCTTAAGAGTAGCCAAAGCATCTTAAGTTAGTTGATTCAGAGGACAATAGGTAATTATTTAAAATAAGATTTCCTTTAAATAACTACACAAGAAAAATGGCAAGATAAAGAATTATTTGTGATATGCAATAAATTTTATGCGTACATGCTAGATGTTATTATTAAGTTCTAAACATTAATTTAAGAGTAGCCACAGTATCTTGAGTTAATTGATTTAGATAAAATAGTATTTATTTAAAACTACATAAAAAAAAATGATATCCATAAAGTGTTGGACCATGAAATTAGTTATTTGGCACCACAGGAAAATAATTAATTTTGTAAAATAGTTAAAGGATAAAATAATATAACACTAAAGTTAAATTTTCCTAGGCCCATAGGTGTGAATTATTTAATTTTGGTGTTTCAAAGTTATTGTTTTATCAATAAAGTTTGTGTAAATTCATATGCATGATGCACCTTTATCCATAGGAATGTTTGGATTTACATTTGAATATAAAATATTCAATTAAAGTATTTCCTTGCATGTTGCAACAAATTCTACTATTGTGATCCATAAGGATGCTAGAATTAAACGCTATTCAGTAATAAAAAATTACTCTAATGAAGGAGATAAAGCTATTTTGGTTGTAAGGATTTTGACTTAGCATTTTGGGTGTACAACTTATCCTCAACGAATAAAGGGCACAAAAGGAAAATAAATTTTATGTATAGTGGGAGTAATCTAACCATTCAAGGATAATATACATCAAATCCTATATTAGTAAATCAATTTGGGATATTATCCTAATTCTTATAAGGTCAAGCATTTTTGTAAAACCACTTAAAATACCAGATTGTTAAATTTGATAAGGTTTTGGCTGTCATCCTAATAATGAAGTTTTTAGGTTTAAAGCGTAACACTTCTAAAAGTTATGCAGGAGCACATTATAGGATTTGAGAGATACTGTTGCTCGACTTAAATCTTAAAATTAAGTTTTTTGAGTAAATTTCTTATCACTTTCATATTCAGCTTTTTTCTTAATAAGTATGACCATGAGAAACATACCAAAGAAAATGATCAATCAATAAACTTTCAGTTATATGTGTTCAAGAGGAAAAAAAGATTAAAGAATAAGAAACTAGATTCACTTAGCTTAGTGACTCAAGGTTAAAAAGTGATAAGTAGGCAAATGTATTATAAAGGTGAAAAGGAAAAAAATTACAGATAAAGAAAATGGCATCAAGTTCTTCATTTTATTTTAACTAAAAAACATAAGGAAAAATTGTCTACAACATACAAAGAGGCTCCAAAAATAAAGGTAAATATATTTTTTATGAATCTCTTTTGGTGATGTTCTTCATACTAAATGGTGGTAGGACTTACGATCAACGAATTGTATTTCTATAACTATTTAAAGTTTCATAAAGTTAAGGAAACTAGAGGAAAGTGGGAGGATCATCTACTAGAAAAATCACTGGGACTATTAAAATCATTTTTTTGAAATCAAGATTTGTTTTAATCCTTAAAAAGAGTTTTATCTTTCATTTTAGAAATTTTCATAGGTAAAAAGAGTTTTGAATTTAAATTTTTTTAATTCTATTATTGTAATTTCAAAAGAAAATTTTTTGATTGGATTTTTCATCATTAACTTGGATCTTGATTATGAGAATAGTTTGTTCACTATTTTCTATGATTTCTAGTAGTAAAAATATGCTATGGATGAAAACTCCTTCAAAGTTATAGTATAAAGATTGCATCACATTTCCATTTAGAAATTTAGGAGAGTTGACAATGATGGAGTCTTTGAAACTCAGTTTGACAATTTAGTTAGTTGCATTAAGGAAAAAGTAAACTAACAGGTCCACAAAAAAGAGTTAAAAAAACACTTAATATTTAAATATCATACACCTTTCCCTATGTTTTATGGATTGATGTATTAAAACTGCTATTGATGACCATATTAAAGTTCCAACCTAAATTATTTTCTAAAACTTTCTTAGAATTACGGAATAGTTAGAATCCAACTTAAGACATCATGAACTTGGGTTGTCCAGTTAAAGTGAAGGCTTATAACCAAACATAAGAAAACTAGATCCAAAAAGGGTTAGCAATTATAGGCTATGCAATTAACTTAAAGGGGTACATATTTTAAATATCTCTCGTATTCAACTAGAATCATTAAAATTGGACAAGCTAAGTTCCTTATAGATCATGAGTTCAGTGAAGTGACTTTCCTCAAAAGATTGATACTGAGGAATAATTTTTTTTAGATTGATCCTTTATGAAGGACTTGATTGTTTCTTAAAACAAACGTGTAGAATTAACTAAAAAGAGATCAAATTAAGTACAACTTTTACAATCGATTATTAATCTCACTGACTAAGGGTATACAAAATGTACAAATGGTTATAGAATTAAGAAATCCAAAGGTCAGAAACCAGCCATTTCTATGACTTGGTTGTATGCCTATAAAATTTTAATTTTAATATTGGACATAAAGATGATCTCATTTTCATTAGCCATGAATAGTGAAAATTACAAGTTAGCCTAAAGCTATGATAAAAGAGATGAAATCAATGGCTAACTATCCAGCTAGTAACTCATTGAATTACCATTAGGTCATTTTGATTGGTGTAATGTTAGACTTGTAGTCAATGGTTTCACTCAAAAGAGGTATTGATTACCATTGAATTTTCTCTCAAGTTTTTTTAAGAAAGTTCCATTAAGAATTATCATATCTTTTGTAGCTCATTTTTTTATTAGAAGTTTACATTAAATGGTAGTGAAACAACTTGCTTCAATAGGGATCTTAAGAAGATGTATGCATGATTTTACCGAAAGGTTTCTTTGAAAGATCAATATATAGACTAAAACAAGCATCCCACCGATGGTATGTAAAGTTTAACAATGTTAGGACATCATTTGGCTTTACTAAAGATGTTGTTGATTATTGTTTATACCTTAAAGTCAGTAGAAGTAAAGTCATAATTTTATTCCTATATGTTGGCAATATTCTCTTTGCAAGGAGTGATTTGGCTTTGCTACATTACACAAAAATTTGTCTTTCTTAAAACTTTGATATGAAGAATTTGTGTGAAACTTCATATGTCATAAGCATAAAGATTCATAGAGATAGGTCTAAAAAGATATTAAGTTTATCTTAGAAAACCTATATCAAGATAGTTTTAGAAAGAAGTAGGATGCAAAGCTATTCACCTACAAGGGCATAAATTATGAAGGAGATATTTTAATTTGAGCCAGTATCTCCAAATAATTTGGAAAAAGAGCATATGAAAGGCATTACATATGCTTATAGTATTGGGAGCCTTATATTAAAGTAATAGAAGTGTTTGGTAGATTTTAAAGTAATCTTGGCATAAGGTTTATCAAAAACTTGACATAAGATTTATAATAGACGTGATTGGTAGATATTAAAGTAATCTTGGCCTTGGACTATGAAAATTGCCAAAGAAATTATGTTATAAAATAATATCAAACGCAATAAGGTTGAGATATTCTATTTCTAATGTGAGAGTTCTCAACAAGGCTATTAAAGATCTACTGTGACAACTTTTATGCAGTATGCATTTCTAAGAATGATAAAACTGGGAGTCGCAGCAAGAAAATAGATATAAAGTAGCTTGTTGTTAGAAACTCTATAAAGAAGCAAAAAGTGGATATCCAACACATCAGTACAGATTTAATAATAACAAAATGACTAAACCATTGTCGACAAAATAGTTCAAAATTAATATTTATCATACAGGGCTAGTTCAATTATGTGAAGTTGTGTTTTAGCTCCTTTGATTTTGTTAATTTTACATTCTTAGAGTTTACGGACATGTTTCAGTTTGTGTACATAAAGTTTACATGTCAAGTAGACCTTGAATGATTATGAAAAATTCATTCTTAAATTATTATCTCATAAAGTACTATTTTAGAGATGATCATACATTGTAATACATGAAAGGAAATATTAGTTTTAGAATGCTAACGCCATGATTCTTGCTATGTGAATCTTTAATTGAGTGAGAGTTAGGTTATAGTAACTTATGGCCATATCAAAGTTTTGGATTTAATTATCACCAATTTAAGTTCTTGGTTCATCATATAGGCTAAATGGAAGAATGTTGGACCTTATATGGCCCATATGATAATTAAGTAGATCGAGATAAATATTTCAATTAATATTGAGGTGATATTAACTAGTAAACCCTATTTAAATTAACTACTCTAGTGGTAAGAGTTAAACTCTACTTTAGTAACTAATTAGAATACATAATTAGTCTTCTACTATAAGTCTCTAGTCTAGTGTATATAAATTACCTATATACTATCATAAGGTAATTCATTTCAAGAAAAGGAAATAGAATAAAAGGCTTCTATGGGGTTTTAGTTTTCGTATACTTGAAGTGAGGTCACGTTCTTGATCAATAATATCTAAAGATATATTTTTAATTAAATTTTACATGAGATGGATTGAGCTCAAATAAAGATGATCCAAATCCATTAGGGTTGGAATCAAACAAAGTGTTATAAGACAAAAAGATTGGAAGACTTGGAGGAAGAATTCCTCTGTAAAATTTCATAAAAATCAAAGCTGTCCAAAGAATTGTGGAATTAGGATCGTGATCTTTCGAGATTTTGTAATTGAAAGATTTGGGTGAAGGAATTCTGATTGGGCATTCTTGGCTTCAATTGGTCTCTCGGGTGATTTTCTTTCTATGTTGAATAAAAGCCGATTTTTGATGGAAGAGGTGGTATGTTTTAACAGATTTGCGTTGGTTTGAGGTAAGTGGCAAGCTTGCAACTTCGACTATATCATTTGCAATGTTTATCTTCCATGTGAGATGTTTGGAAGGAAAAATCATTGGAATGAAATTTTGAAAATTAAGAAAGATATAGGAGAGAATTGGTTTATTGTGGGAACTTTAATTTGGCAATAACAAGTTCGAAAAGGTTTATTGTGGGAACTTTATTTTGGCAATAACAAGTTCGGAAAGGTTGTTTGCATAGTGGAGTTGGTAAGTTATTACGTTTCTCGTGGTCTCTCATTGTTAAGAGTAATACCTGCTTAAAACTTTTCTTGCTAATTGAAGCCTTTTTCATCCCAAATATTAATCTCCAATGTTTTGAAGCTTAGAAAGCCTGTCCACGTGTCACGTCTTTCCTAAAAAGTTTTTGTTTTTCATTTTGTTCTAAACAACGCACCGTTTCTAGTTTTTGCTTTTGCTAAGTGAAAAAATAAAATGAACAGGAGAAAAGATCTGCTGCCTCGTTTCTTCTTCAACAACTCGTCTTCTTTTGCTTTCATTTCTTTCACTTCAACTGTTACGTGATTGCTTCTGATTTCTTCCTGTAAATCCCGTCTCTTTCAATTGCTCACGCCGTCTTCCTTTTTTTTTATTTTTTCTTTTTGCTTTTTTCCCCTTTTACCTTTCTTTGTTTCTCCTTTTTCTACCTATCTTACCGTGCTTCTCTTTCTTTCACTGTTCTCTCAAGATGGGACTGTTCTCTCAAAAGGGGTACCATTCTGTGTTCATCGTGTAAAAAAGATTCGGCTGAGCCATTTAGTAGATTATTTATTTTTTTGTATCAAATTTCAGAGTAGCTGACAAGGTTTGGGCCTTTTTTTTTTATGATGTTTTTAAAGGAATTGAAAATTCGTTGAATTTTGTTTATTTTAATGAGTCTTCCATTTTTCTTGGTTGCAAGTGGTTGTAAAGGAATCGAGACTTCAACGAATCATTGAAATGGGTCTTTGGTTTTTTTTTTTTTTTTTTTTTTTTTTCATGTATTTTGGAATTTCGGAATGGATTTTTGAATCGGTTTTTGATTTTTGCCTCACTTTTTGGTTGTAGGTTTCTTCTATGAGGGAGATTTTTTATTTAACGACAAAAACAGTTACCTGTCGAAGCTTGATTATGAGTTCATTTTATTTCCTATAATTAGTACTTCTATGTTTGTTTTACATATTGATTCATGATTCATGTTGATTCATGTTAGTATTTTTTTCTTCTCTTATGCACTTTTCAATAATAATAATAATAATAATAATAATAATAATAATACATTCTTATCCTTCCAATTCTATATTTATCTCTATCTTTAGCTTCATACATGAGCTAAGTAATATCCTTTTTTCTCTCCTAGATTATTAAATTTTTTTGGAATCTGGCTTTTCTTCTTGAGATTTAAGAAAATCCATTTTGTTTTATTATCCATTGATAGTTGAATTGTTCTAAAAATGATAGCTTTTAGCTTGAATTTTTGAAAAACCTGTAATTTGAGTATTAGATATGCATAGATATTTTGGTTTCTTCCAGCTTCGATGATTTACTTTTATGTAATGTATTGCTCTATTGTGAAAATCTTACATTTATGTGAGTGAAAGTGAGGTATTGATTTGACCTTACCGATCGATGTTTTGATACCCTTGAATAAAAATAAGACGTTTAGATCTCGGAGTTAGTGGTCCAATTAGGAAAATGAAAATTTTCAAAAAAGAAAAAAAAGGCTAAACTCTTTTCATTATCTTTGCAATTTATTACCATCCATGTAGATGCTTTTTATTCGTAAAAGATTCATATGTATTCACATTCATATATCTGCCATAGTGAATGTATTTAATTTAAAGACACATACATACATAAGCATGTCCATATTCATGCTTAAAAAAACATAGTCAAACATGTATGTATCTACCATACATGATCAAACATATATAGAAGCAAACAACTAAGACCCAGATCATTAAATAGCACATGCACCATTCGCTTTAATGAAATTTAAGAAAAATAGAATGAATCCAAATCATTCTGTGATAAGAATATTAATTAAAATATAAAAAGAACAGAGACCCCATCGATGAAAGAAGATCAGCAATTTTACCAGTAAAAAGGAATGATATCGAGATTATGGATTAAACCTTAAACTAAAAACACCTTATAAAAGTTTGATTGTTCAACTAGCAATAGCTGACTTGGTGTTATATCTGTTTGTTCTACGAAATTCAAATTCTTTAGTTTTATTTTTTAAAACTACTGCATTTTCACGTGCTCAGTTTTTTTTTTTTTTACAATTGAATTCTGATGTGTTCAACTTTTTATTTGTTTCTGATATTACAAAGGTCGTCAACAGATTGATATAGTCTTCCATAACCTTTACACTTTCAGAAGGCAAAACGATAAGAGTTCAACATGATACAAGAAGGAAGATGCATGAAGGGAAAAGATTTCTTTTCTTTTTTTTAACTCCAATGAGGATGTTCACATGAAACCTATCTTTCTCCGTTTCTTTTTTTTTCCCTTTTTATTTTCTTTTGATTAAATATAATGTTTAACCTGTTTCCCTTTTTGTTTTTGTTTTCTTTCAGGCTAATAAAATTTATGTACGGTTCCTTATTTACTTCATTTTTTGGGTAATTTTTTTTAATTCTTTTTATATTGATATTTTTTGGTGATGCTTTCAATTTGTGGGTTTGGTGATGAATGAATGATATTTGCTATTGATTTTAATTTTTGGTGGTGAATTTTATCACATTTTTTTTTATATTTTTAGTTTGCTATTAATGGGTCCCTTAAATCTTTTATTTCCAATTTTTTTATAAAGTTCATATATCTATTCATATTCCATTGTGTTTCTTTAATTTAAGGTATATTTTTATTTCAATTATTTTTTTATTTATTTCCTATTAAGCTATTTAACTCTTATTTGTACAATATTTTGCCTCTTGATTCGATCTTTAATTTTGTTCTAACAATATTTTTCACTAATCATTTTTTTTTTATTTTCTAATCACTGATCTTCACCATTTACTATGATCATTTAACGTAAATATTTAATTTAGTATTTGCTTGGATTAAATGCCAATAGTTTGGTCAGGTCATTTGGTTTTGATTGTTTCATAAATTTATAATTTATAATTTTAATATTTTTGCATATTTCATTTTCAAACTCATTTCATTTTTTAATGGTCAATCACTAGAAAAAACAAAGGTCCTTTTTTCCCTAATATTTTTTAGAAATGTTAATTAGTTGAAAAAAAATAAACAGCGAAAGTTATAATAATAAAGTTTTAGTTTGTTTTGTCCATACTTTAATTTGCTTTTGTTATTAATAGCTTTTATCCTTGGTTTTACCTCATTAGTTGTTCTTTTTAATTAGTCAATTGAAGATATGTTTTGAAACTTATGATGAAGATATTAGTTTTATATCCTTCTCAATTTATTTTTGTTCTAAATGATTATTAATTGTTTAAAATTTTTGAATTTCTTAAGTAATTTATTTAAATTAGAATTGCATACTATTAATGTGCGCAAGAGTAATTATTAAGGAAAAAAATGAGAGATCTTCCTCAAGAATCCGCTTTTACATAGTAAACCAAACAAGAAGACTTTAATTATGACATATGATTTGCTAATTAACTGTTATTACTTAGCTGTCATTGCAATATAATAATGAAAAATTATTAAAGAAGTTACATCATGGTCTTATTAGTCCTATTTGCAATGTGTTTGTAATACTAAATACAGGCTGCAGATAAATAAAGTTGCGTAAAGTTGATATAGTTAATTCTTCAACTTCTTTCAAATAATTAGTCACATATTAGAGGTTCAAGATATCTATTATATTTAAGACATTTTTAAATTCCAAAGTGAAACCTTAATTTGTAAAAATGAAATTTAAAGCATTTAATTGCTTATTAATTTGTTTTTTTTTTTGAAATGTTTCATTCAATGGCTAATGTTAGCTTAATCAACCAGCAAACTTTTAATGTATTATAAGATTATTAAACTTAAAATTTTGGTCAAAAATTTTCCCCAAGTTAAAAGGTAAAAAATGTAGATTTTGTTGTGGTATAAAGAGTTACTATGTATGACATTGTTTTTCCTTTTGATTTATGCTAAATTTTGTTAGATATCAAATGTTTATTGTTCTGCTACTTCAAAATTTGATTTTCTTTTTATTCCCCTCTTTGGTAGATGAAATCCATGCAACTAAGATGTACCATTTTGAAGCCAATGTAGCAAGTAATGATTATTTTGATTTTTTATGTATGGGTTCAAACTTCAAAATTGAATTTTTTTTTTTAGTGTTGAGCTAATCATATACTTGATTTCACATATATACTACTTTAAATTATGCATTTGAAGATTAACCATAGTTGAGAATTCTCAGAGAAACTTTGTTCTATTAAGCTGTTTGCATATCTTACATGCAAGTTAAATACCGAGTTTAAATGCTAGCTGTTTAAAAAGGAAAACTTGGTATATTATTTTACGTAAATTTTGATCTTCACTAATGATATAACTTTTGTTTTTCATTTTTCTATTATTTTTAGAAGGGATTTTGTAAAAATTAGTTCACTTGATTAGGGAATAACTTGATTCATTATATATAATTTAAAAATAAAGAAGTATGATACAAGCCATTCAACTATATTTGTTGACTTATTAATCATATTTACATTTTTTTTACCTTGAAAAATTATTTTGATTGTGCTTACTACGATTGGTGATGACAATTTTATAGACATCGGGCCTTTTATTATTTAGAAGTTCTTAGTTGAAGTCATGATCTTTGGCTTTTAATTTAATATAAGTTATTAGTTATATATATATATATATATATATATACGTGTGTGTGTGTGTGTGTAAGTGTATGTGCTCGTGCGTGCACTCATTGGTCTTTGATGATAATTTTAGGTTTTTTTTAAATCATTTATGTTTTGTAGGATATGTAGCTAATTTTTCTTAGTGTCTGTTTTACCTCTATTGACGTTGTGGATTTAGTTATTTCTTGGCAACCCAGCTTTGTTTGTCTTATATTTCAGTCCTTTTGATTGGTTTGTTTACATGGGAGGTAATTCATTTTCAAAGTTTCATCCATCTATTTTGATATGGATTGCCTTGATTCAATGAGGTTAAATAGGTTAAGAAGGATTAGATATTATTTTTTGAATGCCTTAATGTTATTTTTATTTTTTAATTTTTGCTTTGAAAATTCAATTTTGAGTTTTCAAGTCCAGCCTGTATGTTTATTCTTTTAATGTGAGTTCATCTTAGAAGTTTAGCTTGCATGTTTGTGTTTTGAATATAATTTTTTTTTTTTTTTTGCTTATTTGTAGTTGACCGGGAGTTATTGGTTTGAAATTTGACAGCTACTATCCATAAAAGAATTAAAGTATGGAAAAAAATAATTCAATTTAGGTATGAATACTCTTTAATCAAGTTTGGTTATTGTTATGGCTATATACTTGCCTCACCTTATACAAGTTCTTTTGTTATTTGTGGTTGATAAAGATTTTTTTTTTCTTGCATTTTTTTAATGTTAGTTTCGTTTGCTTATTTGTAGTTGACTATGAGTTGTTGGCTTAAGGTTCAATGATAGTTATTCATCAATCTGCTAGAAAAAAAAAATTTAATTCAAGTATGAAAACTCTTTAATCAACTTTAGTTGTGGTCTCCCTTTCATTTTTTCTATTGTATTCAAAGTTTTTTTTTTTTTTTTGTTGTTTGTGTGCAATTAAGATACATAATACCAGTTGTTTTGCTAAATGTTAGTTCATTGCTAGCATTGGGTTGGCCTCTGTCATTCCATAATCTTGCATTCACTTAGGCATAGATGACCATAGTTCATAATTGTTTGAATGTTTGATTTTCTTCTATTTTGGGACATTGTTTTACTTTGCCATTTTGGCATGTTTTGATATAATGGTAGTATTATTACTGTATGTAATAAATGTACATTTTACTTTAGGTATGCCAAGCTTCAGTTGCATTTGCAATTTACAGCTTGTAGTTGACTACCATGCTTAGTTTAATTTTTTTAGCTTTTGGTTTATGACTTTATATTACAAAGTAAATAAACGTTAGTTTGAAAGAGATGTATTGTCACCTGAAGTATGGCTTTGTGCATTTTAGATATATCATGTTTTACCATGCATTTTTATCTCAAATATGAATTTGTTCACACAAACTCCATCGAATATGTTGCTGTGCTTATATTTTGTTCGCATGAGAGTCTAAGATCGATTGTTATGTATACAATCATTGCGATAGAAATTTGAATTCTTTAATGACTAGGCTAAATGAAACAACTTTGAATTTTTCATTTGGTTATTTAAATTATTTAGACTTTAAACAAACATCTATATTCATTATTTACGTAAAATCATACCAACATAGGAAAACACTTGCCTGCAGAATAGCACGGGTCTTTATTCTAGTATAGTGTAAAAATGTAATGCCCATGGTGTTATATTGTGGATAGTGATGAATCATGTTCTTTTTGGGGGTGAATGGGTTTAAAATTTTTGATGTTATTTCATGAATTGGTGGAAATTGAAATGGTGCCAGCATGTATCCCTCTATCAGTTTGTTATATATTGTATATACCTCCATTAATTGGTGCACTGAAATACCAGTGCTTTGCTGCTTAAACTGCTGCCTTGTCGTAGTTATCGTATGGAATTGTGTATGAAGAGTGATTATTATTAGTATTAATAATGCCGATTATTATTACAGGCTTGAAACCACAATCAACCATGGTCCCATGATTCAATACATGTAGACAACTTTGATAATGCTGATTAGTATTAGCTTAGCGTATAAAGAGCGATCTTACAGAAAGGTTGGAGGTGCCAATCTACAACCAAAATGCCAAACCAAATAAAGACACATAAGGGAACCCCAAAAAATCAAAAGAAAAAATAACAAAGGAAATGCTTTACATCAATCAACAAAGTGAAATGTAGCACTTCTAAGCTTATACCCATGAATCCACTTTTCCTCCGTCAGCTTGGTATTTGATTGTCGGTTTCTTTTTCATTATAATAGAAACTAGACTTCTCTAACCTTTGAACAATAGTCCCCAAACATGTTTTATGTATTTAGGAGTAATTCTTCAAGCCCATCAATAGCTCTGAAAGCAAAGACAACCTAATTGTCAATCAACAATCATACCTCCACCTTTTGTTGTTAAAGCCTTCAGCATAGAGACTAAATTCGTTTCAGATTGCTTGTCAGGGATAGCATCCCGACATTGTTTCTTTATGTTTGCAGGAGACCAATGGGGGCAAGATCTTGGTATCTTTGGTCTTAAATTCTAAGATTTCAACATCAACGTAAGGACAATTAGCAATAAAAAAGGAGAAAAAAGGGGATGTTAATGGTCTTTGGAGATAAGGATGAGCTGAGTTGATCTTCGCAGGCTGTCACGTGAAAGTTGAGAGGAGTCCATCAAAAGATGCCAAAAGACATCAGAGTTTAATCTCCAAAATATGCTCCAATATTTAAGTTAATATTTTTCTGAAAAATATATTGAGAAGATTCGAGGAATGAAACAAAAGATTATCAGAAGATTTTAATGTTCTTTCTTTTTTTTACTTATATATATATATATATATATATATGTATATATGTCTTGTTCTTGAATGCTTGTGAGCTTAACAGGGAATCCAGTGTCTCCTTGACTTGGTACCGTCAGACAACTCTGAATCTACTAAATGTTCTACATATAATGGTATAGCCCGGCTAGTTGAAGGTTGGTCTAATAGGGAGATGACACTAAAGTACAATTTGTTTATAATACGACATGATTAATCGCTTTCTATTCTAGGGAGAAAATAAAATAGGAAAGGAAAGCAAAATTATCAGGATAGGGACAATAATTACCTGGTGAACCACAGTTGACGTCACTTAAGAGAAAGTAAGGTAAGGATATGGCATGCCACAACAATATATCTCCCATGAACCGATGCCAGAACTGTACACATCACATTTCATGTTATGAGAATTTCAAAACCTTCCCTCGGATGAGTTACTAATCATTTGATCAACAATTTTTATTAATTCCTTTCACTTTCTCTCCAATTAGTTGAAACATTAATATTAAGAGCCATAGATTCAATACCATTACATTCACTAAGAAAAGCTCCAAAGTGAAAATCTCCCACCATTAATTCGAAATAAAAAGAGTTTCCAAAGGAGTTGCCTTGGTTTAATTAATGATAATGAAAAGGATTCACTTCATAACTAATATGAAGCATACATCATTCATCCCATGCACCTAAAATACTATTAATTATACTAAAAATCGAAAAAAAGGGTGAACTCAAATGAGAAAAAATAAATAAATAAATAAAAGAGTTAAATAATGATTTGGTCCTTGTATTTTAAGCCTGAATTTTAATTTTGTATTTGAAGAATTTTTTTTGTCAAATTGGTACTTGAATTTGTATTCCATTAAGCATATTAGTATCTGAAATAATAACTGTTAGTCAATTGCAATGTGACGTCAAACAACCAATAAGACATTAACCAGCGAAATGTTACATCATCATTGCCACGTCAGCATAAAAGTTTCATTTTTATTTTTTAATTTTTAATTATGATGTGTCCTTTTATCATGTGTCAATGTCTAATTAATTGTTGACTGTCATGTTAGCAATTGGCTAATAGTGTAATAGTTTCAGATATTAGCATGTTTGACGGAATGAAAGTTTAGATACTAAATTGACAAAAAATATTTCTTTTAAAGACATAATTAAAAATTAAGCTAAATTATAAAAGCCAAATATATATTTAACCTTAAATAAAAGTTTCATTTTAGAGTCTTAAATGAAAATAGCATAAAATTGAAATAGCTATAACTCCATACCTCTAGAGTCATGTACCAACGGCTTCAATCTCTTCGATCATGTCATTAGGGTTTGAAGTCTCCATATGAGCAACCTCAAAACCATCAATTTTTACTGTACCTGTCTTGTCAACATGTCGTCTATCTTCACATTTCTAAGAACAATTTCTGTGAACAATCTTCTATGACTGAAAGTAACTTAACCTGCAAAATTCCCCTTTCGAGTATAACGCTTGAGAAAATTATAATACGTATTATGTTGTGTTGTTGAACAATAAAGAAAAGAAACTACAAACAATCAGACATAGTTTAAGTTACCCACTTGCAAGATCAAGCAACTTGAACAGCCACTTTGAAAGATATTTTCCTGCTACTGTTCTTTATAAGGTTTCAGGTACCCCCATGAAGATATTTCACAACAATATTGACACTAAAAATTTAAATTACTACCAAAGACGTATTTTTAATTTTATTACATTTATCGAGATCAAAGATATAATAGATATTATTATAATCATTGCAGCCCTTATGATCATGAATTTTTTATTAGCACAACTTGCTATAAAACATAATTATAATTATAAAAGTTCCTTTGATTTTTGAAATAATTTCTAACACTTTATAATTTTTTATTTAAAAGTTATTTACAAATTGTAAAATATACATATATATGCAATTCCCGCTTTTGAATTTAATTGTTACGGGAACCCTAATCTTACAAACTTCTATTTCGATGAATATTACTGATGAAAATATGGCTGTTATTTAAATCCCTAGAACTCACTACTTGGCATGCCTAATTGATCATACCTGACTTGCGCTTGTCGTCCATGTGAGCCCATTGTTGCCTTTACAAATTGGAAAATGATAAAAAAAAAGAATTAGTAAGAAAAAGAAAGTAAGAAACTACAAAGAAGACGACCCTTAAAACAGTATAGCTACAAAGTTTGCGTGAATCTTTCTGAATACAAGCTATAAAGCATAACTTTAAATATCTAAGCGAATTCTAAATCCTAAAGCCTTACAAGTAGGTGATGTAAATCCATACTTTTCCGATATCCAACAAAGCTAACTGCATTTCGTAATTATTCTAAAGCACTACATAGCTCTAACTCAACCAATCACCCTAAATCCAACGGACTCATCGAGTCAATAAAGCTTTATATTAATTAAATATCATTTTAAAGCAAAATGGCAAATTCATATCGACTAAGTTTACTTTTCTAATCTATAAAGATGAAATATCATATGCAATCATTGAAGGGGGAAGCAAAGAGAATAATGTTACGAGATTTGATATTTTTTTCTGAAGGCATAAAAAGTTTTGTTAATAAGAAGTACAAACGTAAACAAAATGACAACCACTATAAACTTAAGAAATCCAAAGTTGGAAACCCAATTCTTACGAATTATCTGACATAAACCCTAATATGACTAAAAAAGAAAAAAAAGCAGCTGCAATTTAGACAAAGCACATAATGGTCAACAAATTAAAAGAAGCAACCAATAAAGGATGCTATGAGAGATTAAGTCCCCGTAAGAAGAGAACATGAAGGTTTTAGCAAGATTGGGTGGTTTCGTATCAATTTACCGATGCAAGCAGAAGTTACTTTTTGTTGGTATAAGGGACTCAAACTGGTGGCGTAGTATAGTAATTGTTATTTCATGGTAGACAGCGAGAGGGAGGAATGCTAGATTTTGGACGTTTATATATGTATATATATATATATATATATGTTAATGATAATAATAATTGTTTGTTATTTGCTATCATAAAAGATTTGGTCCAAATCAAACTGATCTAATTTATAGATAACCTAATGTTTAATTTGAAATTTATGAAGGGCCAAATTAGAAATAAAGAAAGTGTGTGCAGTTATAAAAGGGTTATGGTCCCTAAATTATACGTATAATTTTTTTTGTAATGTCTGATCATTAAAAAAGAGAGAGTTCCCTTCTCCCAAAATTCATACGTATTAATTTGGAAGATCAAAAGTCACAAGATCAAATCTCATCGATATTCATGTATTCAGGTATGCTTTCACATCTAGCTTGTTTTCTTAATAATTTAACATAGACGATCTTGGTAAGATGATGGTTTTCATCTACATGGATAAATTTTCTACCAAGTGGCATTAGAGATACTCATGTTCAATCATTGAGAAAAGAATTTAGAATTATTGAGAAATCTATTATTTTGGTATTGATTTAGGGTTTTCGATTTCTTACAATAAATATGTATATATGGATAAATTGTTTCTTTTTTCCATATGTATGGATTAAAGTATCCTCTATAGATTCAATTTATTCTTTACTTTTGTTTGAACATTAAAAAAAAGGAAAATACAACTAAGAAATGTTTGAAAATGTATTGCAACTTTACCTTTTATTTTATGTAGCACATTAATTAGGAGAAAAAGCAAGTTAAATTAGGCTATGGTTAGTTATTTTTAAGCTTGTTAGGTATTTCTGATGTGCATGAACCTACTTGGATTTAATTAAGTAGGACCGAAATATAGTTAGCCCAACAAAGATAGGCTAAGTCAAGAGTAAGGTCCCTTTGGGATTTATAAACCTATTAGGTTTTGGGCTAAGAGGTGAAGGTCCATTAGGTGCTGTATAAGGATTCGAATTGGGTTGACCTGACTAGTTTTAGCATCAACTTGGTTTGACCTAGACCCTAATTAACCATTGATCATTGACTTTGACCATTGATTGATGACCATTGACTTTGATAAAAAAAAGGCATTTTTGAGAATTTAAATTTAAATATTGATATGCATATATATATATATATATGTATATTGAGATGAGTTATTTAAAGCAACATGTTAACCAAATGACCTCTCTTGTGGAAATTAATTCGTTTTGAAATAAACACGATTGTATGCATGTAACTTATGTAAATATTGAATGGGCTAAAGGTAATGTTTAACAAAATTGCATTAATGTACATATGTGGTAATAAACACGTGATGATTTTTTTGTTTTTTCATGTGAACAATAAATAAGCCCAAAGGAAGATTTTCTGTTTGACTTGTTCTTATTGTTAGTGTTTGATTATGACACTAAGATATCACTTACAAGTTATTATTTAGTCCAGAGATTTACTATTTGAAAGTGCTTGCTTAGCCATCACCATAAAAGACAAGAAGAGAAAGAAGAACAAAAAAGCTGCGAAAACGACACCATAAAAGAAACAACATAAGGAACCAACACAAAATGGTTGTTTCTTTTGTAGAGTTACAGGTATAAGAAGAAAGAGTATACCAACTGTCACACATGGTGTGCAAAGAAAGGTATACCTTTTAATTTTGTTTGTTTTAAGGTTATTTATACTTTTGTACCTAGACACACATGATGGATAGATTCTGGCGCAACAACTCATATCAGTGTGTATATGCAAGGTTGCCTAAAATGCCAAAAGCCAAATGATGGCGGAAGATACTTCTACGTTGGCCATGGCAAGTCAGTGGAGGTTAAAGCAATTGGAAATTTTAGATTATTGTTAAGAATTGGTTTTTATTTGGATTTAATTGAAACTTTCATTGTACCATCTTGTAAACGGAATTTAATTTCTATTTCAGCATTGGACAAGTCTGGTTATTATTGTTCAATTGGAAGTGAAAAATTTAGTCTTTTCAAAATTTAAATTTCATTGGTTCTGATTCTTTATCATGTTATGATAATTTATATTTGCTTGACATGATTACTTCACTTAATGAATCCTTGCATATTCATATTAGGAATAACAAGCGTAAATTAACCAGCTAGAATTTAGCTTCACTATGGCAAAAAAGAATAAGTCATATCTCTAAAATAAGAATTGAGAGACTTCTCTTTAACAGTATTCTTCATCCTCTTGATTTTTTGGATTTTTGATACGTGTGTGAGCTGTATTAAAGGGAAAACAAACAAATGTTAGGAGATTTGGTGCCAACAGGAAATTAAATGTCTTAGAACTAATATACACAAATATTTATAGGTCATTCCTTATTGCTTGTTAGAATGGTCAAAAATATTTCATTACAGTCATAGATGATTTTTCGTGATATGGCTACCTTTATCTCATTTATGAGAAATTGTAGTCATTGGATAATTTCGAAAGCTATAAGGCTTAAGTTGAAAACCAACTCAACAAAAGAATCAAAAGCATTAAATCTGACCATGATGCTAAGTACTTTGGCAAATATGATAGATCAAATGAACAATGTATGAGATCAATTCTGAAATTCCTAGAGGAATGTGGTATCATCCAACAGTGCACCATGTCTAGTTTTCCTACCATGAATGCTCTTGCTTATCGCAACATGCCTTGTGACATACCTTGATCGCTCAGGGCAAGACACACGCGACTTAAAATAATTGCCTTTGGGATATCCCTTGATCTAGATTTAAATTAGATGTGGTTATATGAGAACATAGGAGAAGACGGTCAGACAAATCACGCATTCACTTAGTCTTGGATGGCCACAACAAAGTGGCTAAAGACTTAAAGTTGACATGGATCATTTTAGCCTAGCTATGACAAGACACCTATTAAACAGTATTTTTTGTTTGTAAAACTTAAATACTAATTTTAAGGACTGTGTATATTAGAGTTCATTTTAAAAGGATAGTCAGTTATGTGTGAGAAAGGATTAGCACATTGACGATACCTTAAATCGCACCTTTTGGCCATATAATATCTTAGTCTCAATTTTCTCGATTTCATTGCCTCATTATTTGAATATAATCCCCTTTAATAATGCTTGAATTTTGAAAAAAATAAATGTAGCTTGTCATAACATGCCAAATGCGAATTCGGCCGCTAGACATAAAAGGTAGAAGTCGCTATTAATCATTTTTTTTAAAGGTGTGATTAGATCACCTATATGAATCTATTCTTTTTAAGGTTATTCTAAGCTTGACTAAGGTACCCTAAAAGAATAGGTTTTGGTCTACGTTTAGAACTAGATTCGGGAGTTTGGTTATGTGTAGGGAAGGATCGGCACCCCCATAACGCTTGTCACAAATATAGCACCTAGTTAGCCTAATGTTAAACTAAAGGTTCTATGATTTAAAAGGCCTCAATTTATTAGTCAAATATTTAATTATTGAAAATATTTTCTAAAGAATTCTCCATCATACTGGTGGAATGCTCGAGAAAATTTTTTTCACCTCAAGAATATCTAAGGAAATCCATTTGCTTCCTTAAATTGACTCCATCGTCGGATTCATTTTAATATTTTATAAAAAAATTCTAAATTTTATCTAAACATCTAATTTATTTATTTTTAATTGAAAATTAAATATTGAAAATATTTTCAAGAAATTCTCCATCATGGTGGTGGAATTTCGAGAAATATTTTCTCACCTCAAGAGTATTCAAAGAAATCTGTTTGCTCCCTTAAAGATGCTCAATCGTCAGATTTATTTTAGTATTTTATGTAGATAAGTAAAAAATTATAAATTTTTATTCCTATTCAATTAAATTTTTTATTTATAAAAATAAACTAAGACCTTTAGTATTGAAAATTATCGATAAACTCTCCATCGTGCTGGTGGAATTTAATCAAAATTTTCTCACCTAAGAAATTCTTAGAAATCAACCATTTGCAACTTCCTCGAGTTCCATCATCAGAAAGATCTCAATTAATTTTAGCCTAAATTAATTGTTATACAATATTTATTAAGACTTGCCATTATAAAATATATATATGCTTATTGAAATTTTATTACAAAAAAACGAAATAAGTTCATAATAAAAAAGAATAATAATGAATAAATGAATAAATAAAATAATAAATAACTAAAATAAAGTAATAAGTATTTAGTAAGATTAAGAATCTTTTAAAATAAAATAAAGAAATTAACAATAAAAAATACCCAAAAAAAATTAAAATCAATAGGTCTAAACCTACATGGACCCACGTAGGTTTCAATTTAAAGGTTCTGTTGCAAGTTGCAATGTTCTTTTGTAATAGAATATAAACTTAAAAAAAAAAATAACTTTTACAGTCCCTAAGCCAAATTTGAAGAACCTATATACAACTATCAAAAATTTTAATTGATTTTCAAGAAAATTCAAAGAGTTTTTGTTAATCTAAAATTACAAATTTTTTATTAGAAATATTTTTTTTTTCAAACTTGATAGGAATGATTTTCAATCTTTATTAGACTTACAAAACAAATTTCAAAACAACTGTTTCCACATATAAAAAATTTCACATGGTCATCGGAAAAAGGTTTTTTTTCTAGATTTTTTTAACCCTTTTAAAAAAAAATTGATAAATTTTTTTTTATGAAACAAGGAATAATAAGAATAGTGTCGATGTTACAAATAAGTAGAAAGAAGAAAACAAATTAAAGAAAAACTAAAAAATTTACCTAAAGAAAAATTCCAAGCCTTTCTCCCAAATCCAAACTTCTTCGAACAATCTACAAAACATTTTTTTTTTTTTGTGTCTCTCCCTTTTCTTTTCTTTTTTCCAAAATTCTTGGGTCCTATGTATGAGGGAGATTGGTAGACCAAGCATTAATGATGGAATCAAAAACCCTAATTCCTTTTTCAAAATTTAGAATTCGAATCCCATAATTTTAGCTTTGTCAACTCTAATTTTACATATTTTTGGCAACTTGAGTTTAATGATCTTTGACCAATCTTCCTCCTAATTCAATCTTGACACAATTGGAAATTTACAATTTTAACTTTATCTCTTTTTTTCTTTTTAGAAAAAAATAAAGAAAAAAATTTTCAAAGGGATATAGGCTTTCCAAATATTGGATTATGAAACCCAAGCCTAAAATCAGGTTTCTGCATAGCTTTTACAAAAAGGTTTTGATTCCTCTGCATAACTCGAATGAGTCGTAAAATGCAAGGTTAAAACATTTTTGGGCTTGATTTGAAAAGGGTATTCCATATCGAGCACTGGAATGATACATAATGGAATATTGCCTTGGAATGCAATGCAAAACATCATCAAGGAAAGAAACGTATTAGTAAGACATAAAGGAATATAGTAAATATTGCATGAAAATAAACACACAAAGAGCAAAGAAAAGAATGATGGTTGGGATGTATCTCATAATTGTTTTTAGTTGTTAAGGAATAACCAAAATGGCAATTTTGAGACATGTTCATGGTCGCTTAAAGCGTGAAAGACAGTTTTGATAAAGAAGGTCTGAGGAATATCAGGAAAGAGAAAATTTGTATTTTTTTAGTTTGAAAAGTGGGGTTGGAGTATCCCCTCAAAAAATAAGGTTGGAGTACCCCCAAAGATGAAAATTTTCTTTTTTTTGGAAAAAGAAATATTTTTGGTGTAAATATGGATTTCAAATTAAAATCAATATTTGAGATTTTTTTTGACCTTGATCCGAACCTAGTGAGACTTGTATGTGACACATGACTCCGTAGGAAGAATTGATTGGATTTGCTTTGAGGCATTCAAATACTTAAGAAGGTGATTCAGGAAGAATTCAATAAATTTTTTTGAAGGTAAAAAACAAAGGACAACATCATGTTGTCCATTTTCTCGAATTTATTTCAGATTGATCCGAAGGCTTTAGGGGAAAATGAAATACCATTAGAAAGATGACTCAATGAGAATTAATATACAAAAATTCCAAAAATCCTAGAAAATCATTTTCTAGGTGGAATTAATTTTCTAAATCGGACACAATTTGGCACTGGCAGCACATCAAGGGAAAGGGCACAATGAACTTTGAAAAATCACCTAAGACTTGTTTGGAATCATTAAATAACAAACAATACATTTTTGAAAAAAGAATTTCATGTAAATTTTGGAAAAAATATTTAAAAAATCTAAAAATTATCAAATTGGCCAAAATATCCCAAATAGAGTACGAATCACTAATTTTAGGGGTTTTGGACAGTAAAACTTCAAAAAATTATAACTCCCTCATCCAGACACCTTTGAGGCCAACCAAGATGCCTTCGAAAAGGTAATTCAAAGTCTTTTAAGGAATACATTGAAAAATTCCAGAAATTCTTTTAGGGTTCAAGAATAATTTTTCAAATTGAGTTTATAATGCTGTCAGTATTGAAATAAGGGAACTATTGGGTTTGGGGTTCTCTACTCATGTGTTAAGGTGTTAGACATACGAATGCTCAACAATTAGGGTCTATTTCAGTGGAATCATGAGTCCATCTAAAGTCCTAGGGAGTTAGGTAAGTGGACGGCCAATTACCTATGCCATGGAGTCACAACACAAAGCTGAAAACAAAGTATTTGATCAAGCATGTTGTAAAGCTAAAAATTTCTTTAAGGCAAAAAATAGATTTTTGGTTTCCTTATTAGGCCATGAAACCAAACATTTAAGCTTGATTTATCCCTAAGATTGGAGGACCAATAGATTGAAAACATTAAATACATGTCAATATTCATTTATTAAGTTAACATGGAGTTAACTTGGGCCTTTTAGAAAATAGATTTTTGCAAGCAATTATAAAGGCATTTTAGCAAACATTTGATAAACTAAACATAGCAAAAGCATCATATATGAATGAACATCCAAAACAGCAACATAACTTATCATTTAATTAATAAAAACATGGTAGAAAAGCATCAAAATGCATGGCCATACTTAAAAACATATTAGGATGAATATTTAAGCATAGTTTAAGCATATGAAAATGAATGAAACATAGCAAGAAATGCATGAGTAGAGGCTATTTTGATGTTAAAATGAAATATGGCATTTTTGGTCATCAAAACAATAGCAAGGCATCAAGAAGTCATTGAGGTCCTAGAACCTATGATAATCAAAGCCACAATAATGCAAAAGAGTCCTAGCAAGGTCATGATCATAGGGATATGGCTTACTAAGATGATGTAAATGATGAAAACAAAAAAGGAGAAGAGATATAAAATATATCTAGGAAGCTTTAACTTCTAGCTTTGCATTTGAGCAGTAGACCAAGCAATTTTAAGCTCATTTTCTTCATTCTCTTTGCTATAGATTAGCAAGAAAGATATGATAAAAATGAGCTTTTTGGTTATGGTATCAATAGAGGGGAGATTGGAGAGTAGAAATGAAAGAAATGAAAGGTTTTAGAATGGTTTTAGAAAGGTCAAAAGGGAGTTAGGGAGTAATGTTTAAGTAATAAGAGAATATTTTTGGAGACTAATGTTATAGTGTATATCCTTTGGCTTTGACTCTCCGAACACCTCATCTTAGCCAAAAATAATGGGAATTGATCCATGCTCATCTAAATGACTTCAATGGTGCCTCGAATGATGACCTTTGATGCCTTGGATGTTGGCTCAAACAAAATGAGGTATTTACGTTGTTGAAAAATGAAACAAAATGCTTTAAGACATGATAAAGAGTATGATCAATCATTCTACCTTACTTGAATCACCCCGGGGAAAGGCATTAAAGACCACAGCATATATACTCAATAGAATTTTGACTAAGGCGATTGAAAAAACCCCTTATAAGCTTTGAAAGGGCAAGAAGCCTATTTAAAGCATTTACACATGTGAAGATGTCTAATTGAGGCAAGGCCTTATAGGCCAAATGAAAAGAAATTAGACTCAAGGACTGTCAGTTGCTATTTCAATGGATACTCTAAAAGTTCTAGAGGTTACAAATTTTATGGTTCCACAACTAAGTTTATTTTCAAGATAGGTAATGCTCGATTTTTTGAGGATGTTAAGTTTGTAGTAGGTAAATAAGTTGACTTTGTCTTTTGAAGAGGAATATATTGATATTCCTTCAATTGCTATTGGCAATAGTTAGAAATAGTCTGCTAAACCTAACATTGTTCAAGAAATAACTCTAGTTTAAGACAATGTCATTAAACCTCCCATTCTAGTTCAAGAAGTTGTCCAAGAAGAACAAACTTTATAACTTCAAAAACTAATGCCATTTAGGAGATCTATTATATAAACAATAAGTGCAATTTCGAACGATTATATTTTATTTCTCTAAAAACATGATGTTAATATTAGAGTGGTAGAACACGACCCAATCAACTTTCATCAAGCCACGAAAAGTTCTGACACTTAAAAGTAAGATTGATGCCATAAATAAAAAGATTAAGTCCATGAAGGATAATGATGTATGGGATCTTGCCCAATTGTTTAAAGGTGTAAAACTCATTGGTTGCAAATTGATGTTTAAAACCAAGAGGGGTTCGAACGGCAATGTAGAAAGGTACAAGGCACATCTTATTGCTAAGGGCTTCATGCAGAAAAAAGGCATCGATTATAAAGAGACATTCTGTCCAATTTCATCAAAAGCCGTTTTTAGGACTAATGGCTTTTGCAATGCTTTTTGATCTCAGGTTACATCATATAGATGTCAAGATTGCATTTCTCAATGGTGGCATTGGTAAGACAATTTATATGGTGCAACCAAAGAACTTTGTCTCAGGTGATGCAAAGTCAATGGTTTGCAAGTTAAAAAAATCTATTTATGGGCTTAAACAAGTATCTTGTCAACGCTATTACAAATTTCACCAAGTTATTGTCTCAGTGAGTTTTGAAATGAATCTAGTTGATTAGGTTACATCATATAGATGTCAAGATTGCATTTCTCAATGGTGGCATTGATAAGACAATTTATATGGTACAACCAAAGAACTATGTTTTCAGTGATGCAAAGTCAATGGTTTGCAAATTAAAGAAATCCATTTATAGGCTTAAACAAGTATCTTGTCAACGCTATTACAAATTTCACCAAGTTATTGTCTCAGTTAGTTTTGAAATTAATCTAATTGATGATTGTATATACCATAAGTTCATAAAAGTGAGCACATTTTCCTAAATTTATACGCTAGTAACATACTGCTTACCAGTAATGATATAGGCTTCTTGCATGAAACCAAAAGATTTCTATCAAAGAAATTTGAGATGAAAAATCTTAAGGACACAACTTTTATATTGCGAATTCATATGTATCAATGTCATTATAAAGGTATCCTTGGATTATCATAAAAGGTCCACATTGAAAAAGTACTTAAGAGATTTTACATGCAAAATTGCAAACCAAGTGATGCCCATATTACTAAAAGAGGCAAGTTTAGTCTCAATCAATGCCCCAAGAATGACTTTGAGATTAAGGAAATGCAAAAGATATCGCACTCATCTGGATATTGCATACATTGTTAGGATGTTGCGTACATATTTAAGGAATCCAAGAATGGATCATTGGAAAGTAGCCAAACAAGTCATGTTGTATCTATAGAGAACAAAACATTACATGCTCACATAAGAAGGTTGGTTAAATTAGACATCATTGGGTCTTTGGACTCTGACTTTGTTGGATGCCAAAATAGTATGAAATCTACTTCAGGCTATATATGTTTGCTTGCTGGAGGAGCTATCTCATGGATGAGTGCTAGGTAGACACTTACAACTTCTTCTACCATGGCAACTGAGTCTATAGCATGTTATAAGACATCTAATCATGCAATATAGCTTTGTAATTTTGCCATTGGTTGTAAATTATGGATAGAATTGAAAGACCACTTATGTTACTGTGTGATAATAAGTTAGTAGTCTTGTATTCTAACAACAATAGGAGCTCGACAAAGGCAAAACACATAAACATTAGGTCCCTGGTTGTTAAAGAAATAGTTTAGAGTGGTCAAGTGTCTATAGAGCATATTGACACAAACTCCATGGATGTGGGTTTGCTTACTAAGGGACTACCACCCAAGTCTTTCATGAGCACATTGCTTGTATGGGTGTCATGTCATTTGACGATATTCAGCTTTAGTGGGAGTTTGTAATTTTAGTTTTTTCATGTTATAGAAAGATTTTTAGTTCTTTTATTTTATTAATATTTTGAGGTTATTTTTTGTAGAGATAAAGTTTATTTTGGTTTATTCACACTCTGATTTTGTTATGGTTTGATCTCATTAAGGTTTAAGGTGCACTTGTTGGAAATAGGCATGTTTAGATCAAATTGCATGTAATTTACATGCTACACATCCATGATTGATCTTTGTCTTTTGGTTATGTTGATATGCATGACTAAGGATGGATTTAGTCACAATCTATGTGACAAAAGTCACCTTGGTCCTATGTTAACATAATCAATGGAAAAGACTGTATAGAGATGCTTTTGATCATGATAGCAAAGATTTTGAGCTCATAAGGTTATATTATAACATACAATTATAGGTGATAAGTGTGTATATATATATATATATATTACGTAGTCCAAGCGAGGGATTTCTTAGATTTTGGACGTTTATATAATAATAATAATAATAATTATTATTATAATAATTATAATAATAATTATTATTATTATTGATTGTTATTTGCTATTATAAAAGGTTTGGCCAAAGTCAAAGTGATCTAATAAGGTTTAAAGTTAAAATGGGCCTAAGTCATCTCACATATTGTGGGCTTATATGTGTAGATACACTAATGTTTAATTTTTAATTATGATGGGTCAAATTAGAAATAAGGGGAGTGTGTGCAATTATAAAATAGTTATGATCCCCCAATTATACGTATAATTCTTTTTTAATATTCCATCATTAGAACAGAAAGAGTTTCCTTCTTCCAAAATTCATACGTATTAATTTGGAAGATCAAGAACCTGTATGACCAAAGAATCTCATTGATATTCATGGATTTAGGTACACTTCCGCATCTTGTTTGTTTTTTTGATGATTTAACATAGATGATCTTGGCATGTTGATGGTTTTCATCTACATAAAGAAATTTTCTAACAAGAAATAACAATAGGATTTTTGAGGGAGGCAGCCTGTAGAAAAATATATAGAAGAATGCGTAAGCAGAGGCACGGTGTCAAGAGGAAAGGGAATAATAGGTGACAACGGGGAAATCAAAGAAGAGGAAGAGATGATGAAAGAAAGAAGGCAAGCTGCGAAGGGCAAAGGAGAGAATCAGATAAATGACAAACCTTTGTAGAAAACATCGCCATTTGAGTATTGGTTAGCGCTTACGGCTTTAATTAAAATTTGGGTTTTGCCAATTATGATATAGTCCATAGGTCCGATGGTTTAAATTAATTTCATTTTCTTATATAATTGGTATTTGTATTTTCAACTTGAAAATAATTTGTGATAAAATATTAATTAATGTGCTAAAAAGTTACCTTACTTGTATGTTTGTGTGTATGCATGTGTGTGTATATATATATATATATATATTTGTAGTTGATGTAACGTAAAATTCTTATATTTTTTAAGTTTATAAAATCTATCTATTCTATACATAAAATGCTTCATAAATTGGTGTCGCAAGTCAAATTTCACTAATTTGCTAAAAAAATTTCAAATAATATTGTTATAAATATACAACTAAAGATGGATGTCTCTTTAAGGTCATTCAGACCATACATGTAAAAATTTACTCATGAGAGTTGCAGTGTTTTAACTTCTCACCTAGCCGCCATGTTTTCTTGTGCGTGGTTTTACTTTTATTTTTATCTTGTAGAAAGAATTTCACACATATTTGTTGGTGTCATAAAATATATTATTGTTCAATATGGATATCATAAAATATATTATTATTAAATATGAATGCTTCACGTCTAATAGGTTCTACTTGGTAAATTATTCATATTCTTAGAAATTTATAGACATAAGAATGAGTATTTTTTTAGTTTTCTCAATATAAATATTTCCTTATAATATAAAAATATTAATTTTTTCCCAAATAAAAGATTGTGGAATGTTTTGAATTATTTTTAAAGTCATTAATAAAGACATTTATTATAATTATAATTTTTATGTTTTACAATCAATTGTGAAAGACAAGAAACCAAAAAAAATAGAATACAAAAATGACGATTGTCATCATTGCAATAATCGTAAAAAAAAAAAAAACTTAACAAATTTACGATTATAATAAATATAGCGCGATTAAAAATACATCCGCTAACACAATTTAAATCCTTGATTGAGATTTAATTTTTAAAACATTCCCGACTGATCCTCTTCCCCTGTCCCGCCACCAAGATACCCAGAAAACAAAAGATTCATAAACCAAAGTACTCCACCAACATCATGAAGAAACTAAGAAGTTTCCAAAAGCTGAACTTATGATAATGACCTTTTCAGGAGTTTCCAAAGATTCATAAACCAAAGTACTCCACATATCTATAGAGTTCGCAAATAGAATAAATCAACGCCATTCATCTTATACGAGCGCACAGTGAGCAATATGTATAAATAATAAGAAGGATTATAATGGTTCCAAAACTTAGTTTAAGTGATATTCTTATAAATTTAAAGTTCGAATCTTAATAATAATAATTTTTTATTTTTTAATTGTAACTTTTTTTAACCCAAAAGAATGTCCATTTCTATAATCTACTGACATGTCAAATTTCCTGCTACTGACATGCCAAATGGCAATAATCTATTGGCCTATTTATTATTAATACTTATTTTTATTTGAAAGAAATTATATTTGGCAGGTCTGCAAAATTAACCATCTGGAAGGTGGTTTGCTCGATCGTTGAGTGCCAAAACCTGGCCTGTCAATTTCCTGCTAACAATTAATACGAATAATGTTTATTATAATTAATAAGTAAGGTGCAAGGAACTTATCATTCAAAGTCAAGTTTAGCGGCCTTACACTATTTTGGGCAGGGAAAGGAACCTTCTATAGCCATCCAGTTTACGGAGTTTTATTCTTGACAATGGTAGTTTGCAAAGAAAAGTTTTCTCTCTGCATTTTTCAGTATCTATCACCAAATGAGTCCAACCCCAAACCCTTTCCTTTTCAAAGTTGGCAGCTTCTAGGAATTAACCTGGGCATGGTTCTAACTGTAGTGACGTAATAAAACTTGCAGTCTATGCATCCCATTTTATTTGTTAACAATCGTGGCACTATCAATTTCTTCAAATACTATTAAAGTTCCAAAACAACCATAACATTTTACCTAATGTCCAGAACATCCACAACCAGGATACTTGCAACAGCGTTAGCGTGACCACGATTTACAACTAGAAGAAGAAAAAAAGAAAGCAAATTCGCATCTGTAATATAAAATAGATATCTATCCCTGAATGAAGTACACACATCGGTTAACTTTGAACGACTCTGAAAAATTCAACCCTGAATTCAATTTAATCCCATGGCCTCCTTTCTTATTTTAATCACAATTTGCCGCAATTAGCTATTGTTTTTAATTATTCTTTGTTCACGTTCATCTTCTAAGAGAAAGGGTTTGGTTTACTGACCCTGAGTCATTTTAATACAATAAACTGAATGACTTTTAGTATTCAGATCACCTAAGCTATTTTTGGCCTTAGGGACTTCATTATATTTTTTAATATTATATATGTCTATTTTCAAGTGAACATAAGATGCATGAATTCCAATAATTCACTTGTTTGTCTCTAGCTGACTTTCCATAGCAAGAGGTTATCAATTATATTACCTAATGCAGTTGATAACATTGGATGAAGTCAAGATTTTGAAAATAAGGGAGTCAATAATATTTAAGTTAAAGAAAGATTCAATCCCAATTTAATAAAGAAGAGAGAGAGAGAGAGAGAGAGAGAGAGAGAGAGAGAGTGTCTTCAATATCTACCAAAAGTATCTACATATATTTCCAAATAAATGGGAATTGGGAAATAATAAACAAGTTAAATTTTATTTTTGTTACGAATTTGTGATGATTAACATGCAAACTATTACATTTAAATAACTGATTTACAAAAATTTAAAATAAAAATTTATGTATTTCTTCCAAAAGTATGCGAGTTTGTTTGTATGATTAATTTGAGAAACAAATTAGCCTAAAATAGAAAAAAAATCCTTGAACTATTTAATTTTTATATAAACCCCTGTACTTTCATTGTATTTTTTATAAGCTTTGTCCTTTGATTTGTACCAAAATTAATAAGCCTTTATTTCAAATGAAAAAATAATTTATTTTAAGAGTTTATTTAGATAAAATTAAAGGTTTAGAGTTATTCACGTACAAATTAAAATTTAAGAGATTATTTGAATGTAAATTAAAAGTTTAGAATTTATTTGGATTGAATAAAACCACAAAGACTTACCCCAATAAAGTGATAAAAATTTAGTCGCTTTTTGCTGTTTAATCAACAAATTAATACAAAGACTATGCAAGAAAAAAATTTTGCTAAAAGGATTTATGCATACCATAATATTTCAAATATTGATGCATTTATGCACGGATGAAAAGAGAGTTCTTTTTTTTTGTTTTTTTAATGTTACAAAAAAAAAAAAATAGATTCATTCTACTTAATTAACCCAATATTACAACCCAAATTTGGTAGAGGGCTCTCCGCCAAGTTGTGTGGCACCCAATTTGAAACGCAAGCTGATGAGCACAGCTTATTATCATTTCTCCAAACAAGTGAAAAAGAAACAGTATTTGCAATCAAGAACTAAATCACAAATATTATGAGTCACTAAACTCTCTTATTCTCAAATGCAATGTAATGCTCGTCATTTGATTTCATTAATTGTGATCAAAGGGTCACATTCTACATATGTTATACGCGAAAAACCAACTCAAAACCCAAGACAATAGCCTTCATTTTTGCGTGGAAATGAGAAGAAACATGATCAATTTGGATTGGAGGTAGAAAAAAATTTCTTTTTATTTGTTTTTATCATCCTTAATTATTTTCTCGATCTTAGTTAAGGAATCATTTTTCTCTCTTTTTGATTTATGCCTTAGGTATTTATAAATTAATTAATTATATCTTGTTTCAATTAAATTAGGATAAACGGTTCATAAAACGTTAGGAAATTAATGGGAAATTTAGGAAGATTAAAATAAAAAGTCTACATGATTTAATTTGCATAAATTAATAATTAATAAAATTGAAAAATAAATTCAATATTTTCGAGGATAGAATTTTTGGGGATTACGTTTGAGACCTTTAAGAAATTTTTAGGTGAGAATTTCTCTTTAAATTTTACCAACTTGGAGGATTTAAAAACAAATTTCGATACTGAGGGTCAACTCTTCTTTAATAAACCTTAGAATTTAATAGCTTCCTGAAAATTTAGACAAGAAACAAGTAGAGGTTTTCTCTAGTGATAAAATTTTTGGAGGCTACATTTGAGTAGATCTTTAAGAAATTTTCAAGTAAAATGTGCCTAGACTTTACCAGATTGATGGAGGGTTCAGGTGAATAATTTGATACACGAAAATTGACTTGTTCTCAAGTAAAACCTATAGGAAATAACGGCCTTTTAAAATTAGGACCTTCTTAAATATCATAAGATTAATCAAATACTATTTTTGATACAGGCATTGGGGTGTCAATTTTTTCTAGCACATAATTGAACTATTTTTGAAAGTAGACTAAAACCTATTTTTTTAAGATACCTTAGTTGAGCTTAGGATTACTTTCGAAAGAATAAATTCATATAGGTAGTAACTCATCATTGGGGTCTAATGATAGAATTCATATTTAGCATATTATAGCAAGCTCCAACCAACTTGGGCCTATTCTGGGCTTGTTCATTTGCAATCCACACACCGACCTGTAACAAGTTACTCGATAGCCCACCCTTAGAATCCAGTGAAATCCTATCGTTTTATTATTTTGTTATTATTTCTTATAAGTGTGCTTTTGTTATAATATGATTTTATATTATATTTATATATTGAAATCAATATTTGTTGGCGTCAAAAGGATATTAAATTAATTTTTTATATAAAATCAATTTGTTAAGTAATTTATTATAAAATATTATATACTACGAATTAATTTTATTGATATTTAAAATAATTGATTTGATGAAATCATTTTTTAACATGTAAATACATTATATTATATTATGCATACTTATAAATATAATTCTACAAACTAATAATTAAAATAAAATGGAAAAATAGTTATATTAGAAGAATAAATAAAAGTATAAGATTAGGATTTAAAAGATGATATGATAATACATAAAGAAGTACCACTAATTAGTTATTGCTCAATTATTTGTTGCAATGAGATAATCTTAACATGAAATTAAATTTTATACAAAATCATGATTAAAAATCACTTGATATATAGTATATATTTTAATATTTTAATAATTTACCATTTGAATCGCAAATATTAAATAGTAATATTTAATGATGAAGAGATGATTAATAATTTACTAATACGATAATTTTAGATAGATATGATTAAATAAAATGTAAATGGTGCATATATAAGTTCATATCATGATTGTACTTGATTCAATTATATAAATAAGGTTTAATTTTGGATGAGTATGTCCTCTTAAATTATGTTGAACTTCATTTTTTAAATTGATAGGATATCTAGTGGCTTATTGGGCTTAGTTCTTTGTTCTTGAGCTGTTGCATTAATTTTTGGACTATTGGACGTTATGGTCTTAAATAAGCTACAACTGACTGGGGCTAGTATATGCTTGTCTCATGGCCTAAACACTCTAAAAAATTATAACGCAAAATAAAATAAATTAATTAGACAAAAGGCAAGTAATATTTTACTACATATATCTTTATTTGAGGTGGCAAATAGGTAAGTTCGGGAGGGTTTGGATCAGGCTATCTTTCGATTCAGTTTATTTCAGGTTTGAATTCATTTCGGATTTAAATTATATCAAGATCAAATATTTTCAAATTCTGGTTTTTTTGGGCTTTAGCTCAAACTATTTCGGATTCAGATCAATTTTAGTTCGAGCGAGCTTATACAGATTCAAAAATTTTTAGAATTCTGTGAACATTTTTTTAAAATTTCAATTGTAATAATTAATTTTACTTTTATGTAGTGAAAAGAAGTACTAATTAAAATTTTAAAAATAATAAATAGTTATATAAATATAAAATTATATAATAATTTTATTTGTATATTAAGTATTAATATATTTTATTAAATATTATCTGTAATTTTTAGTATAATATCCTTTAATTTTAATTAAAAGCTAAATATATAATCCAAACTATGTATATATGATTTTAGACCCATTCCTTGCTGCAATATAATTTACAAACTTATAGCTAAGATCCTTGCAAATTGACATTGATAATGCAAACCAAAGTGCATTTATCCAAGGTAGAAGCATTACAAATAATATTATGCTTGCATAGCAGTTAGTGAAAGGCTATCATATTAGAAAGGTATCCACTAGAATGACTGTTAAAATAGACTTATAGAAAGCTTTTGATTCTATGATTGGCACTTTTTTCTCAATATATTTAAAGCTTTAAGCTTTCTTGCAAAGTTTATTGAATGGTTGAAGATTTATGTAACTATTCCATACTTTTCAGTGGTATTGAATGGTGGTATAGTAGGATTTTTTTGCTGAGAAAAAATATCAGGAAAGGGGATCCCCTCTCTCCATATCTTTTTATTCTTGTAATGGATGTGTTATCTGCCATCTTGAATTTTGCTACTGAGGAGAAACTATTATTCTTCACTTATGGGAGTAAAAAATTCATTTTTGTTTTGCTAA